>JAQMYF010000009.1:18588575-18633379 GCA_030014195.1 Neosilurus mollespiculum | reverse complement strand
GTGTGTGTGTGTGTGTGTGTGTGTGTGTGTGTGAGTGAGAGAGAGAGAGAGAGAGAGAGAGAGAGAGAGAGAGAGAAGCATGCTATGCACGGTGGCTCAGCCATCTGGTTATATTTCTGTCCTGTGGAATTTGGTGGGTCCACTTCCACTGGCTGACATACTTCACTGAAACCCTGCCCTGCTAGTTGGAGTTGGACGCCGTAGCCCGGACAGAGAGTGGACACACATTTTGAATGTGGATTCATTCGGTTTCCTCAACTCGCCCAGAGCCTACACACAGCCATGGAGCAGGAGGCTGCAGAAGAGACCGAGACTCAGGGTGGGTTGATCATGGTTCTTTAAGTTCATTCTGAACTCTGGAAAAGTCACTATCCAAAGTCTAGAGTGTTTAAGGTCATCCATGCTTGTGTAAATCGAGACAGGTTAACGTCATCTCCGTAGAGCTTTTCATGTCTGTAAAGCAAACCTTCTGAGTATGTTAGGCTTTATTATCCATGGGAAACTTACGCTGACGAGACCAAGATTTTAAATAAAGACTACTTCAGTTATATAACGAGGATTAATTATATAGTCGATGATCTGTTTGGGATAAGAACACCTGTTTAACCTCCAGAACAATCAACTTCATGTCCGACACGTAATCCTAGCTTACAAAACACTGCAGCTGTTTATGGCCTAGAGACTCAGTCTAATAATAGAAGATAATAGTGTTGGGGGTGGGGGGTGGGGTGTTTAGCTCAATATTGGGGGTCCATCCCCCTGTTAAAACTCACCCATTAAAGATTACTCAATGGGTTCATCTTTATTCCAATCAATCATTGACTAATTCAGTGTATGTTCACTTTATCACCCGTGTTTTAAATATTTATATTTAAATATTAAATATTACATCTACAGTATTTATTTATTTATTTAGATTTTCATATACTGTATTAATCCCGCAGGGGAAATGTGGCCCCGCATTTAACCCATCCAAAGTGAGCACACCCACACACACGGAGCAGTGGGCTGCCAAACATTGTGGCGCCCGGAGAGCAGTTGGGGGTTAGGTGCCTTGCTCAAGGGCACTTCAGCCATGAAGGTGGAGGAAGGGAAGGTGCAGCTCACTCCCCCACCGCCACACATTTTTCCCTCTGGTTCAGGAATCAAACCAGCAGCCTTTTGGAACTAAACCTGCTTCTCTAACCATTAGGCCACGGGTGCGCCCATAACGCTAAACATCGCTACATGCTAAAGATCGCTCTTGTGGCGACGGGTATATGGATTTACATGCGCACTATTACTGATCAGTTTTGTACAATGACTGTTAATCTTAGTCACTTTCCATTCATTAAAGGTTCTTTAACGAAAAAACCTGACCTGAGTCTCATCCATTCATATATTAAATTCTCTGAGCTGCTTAATCCTAATTAGGGTCGCGGGGAGGCTGGCGCACATCTCAGCCAACTCTGGGCAAGGGCGGAGTACACCCTGCACAGCTCGCAGGGCCAACACTCACAACAGTTCACATTCACTCTCACACCTAGGGGCGATTTGGAACAGCCAATTAGTCTACTGTGCATGTTTTTGGATCGTGGGAGGAAACCGAAGTACCCAGAGGAAACCCACGCAAGCACGGGGAGAACATGCAAACTCCACACAGAAATGCCCCGAGCCTGGGAATCGAACCCAGACCTTCTTGCTGTGAGGCGGACGTGCTAACCACTGCGCCGCCGTGCCGCCACCTGCGTCTCATAAAATTCAAATATGGAAGGGAATATAGTTGGATTCATTTCGATTTCATACCAATGAGACAAAAACGCACATTCACTAAATTACAATTCTAACTAAACTTGTATTGTTCATATTTTGACCCAGTGTCGATTTTTTTTCCATACAGTACTGCATATTTAGCACAAATGATATACATCATTAATTTATTCAGTCATTCACCAATCCAAAGCCACTTTTTTGAGGTGGCACAAGATGTCCAGAACATCTTGTTCCAGGCTCATTCTGCCTTCTGAACACAATCCGTGTCAACTAGGAGGGTTTACATGTGCACATTAGTGTCCATCTGGGTTCTTACGTTGTTTTTGCAGGATTTCACAGCAGATGGGTGGCTCTTACCTACTGTTATGCCTCTAGCTTACTCTGGGTACTCTGGTTACTTCCCACAGTCCAAAGACAATCACATTTGGCTAATTGGCTTTTGCAAATTGCCTTTAAGTGCGAGTGTGAATTGTATCAGGGTGTCCTCCGCCTTTGATCAGAGTCAGCGTAAGGATTAAGTGGTCTGATAAACTTGTGTACTTGTACCACCTCTAACTGTAACCCCCCCTCCCCCACCCCCCAAAAAAATTATTTTTCCATTGCTTATGTTTAATGGCACAGAATTGACTCCGGATGCAGAGCTTGCAGCAGCTATTATGAAGAGACATTTCCGGCCATCCCTGATCAAATCCGAAGCGTGGGAGGGGTACACGTTTGCCAATCTAGACATTAAAATCAAAGAATCAACCGATTGCTATGGTGCTGTGCTGTGGCCTTCGGTAAGTTTTCTTTTTTTGGTGAGCAGACTAATCATGGATTCGTACCACTGTTTTGTATTTGCTATATTTTCAGGTTTTACTTATTTGATTTTGTGTGCACTGAATTCATCCATTGATTCATTTTCTAAGCCGCTTAAACCTAATTAGGGTTGCGGGGAGGCCAGCACCCATCTCAGCCGACTCTGGGCGGGGGAGGGTTCCCCCCTGATCAGCTCGCCAGGCCATCGCAGGCCCAACACACATACAACCATTCACACTTACACCTTATTGGCGATTTGGAACAGACATTTTAGCCTATTGTGCATGCTTTTGGACTGTAGGACAAAACCGTGGTACCCGGAGGAAACCCAGGCAATCACTAGGAGAACATGCAAACTCCGCACACAAACGCCCCTAGCCCTGGAATCGAACCCAGGACCTTCTTGCTGCGAGAAGTACTAACCACTGCGCCACCCCAGTGTACACTGAATATTAAGAGAAATATTGGGGCACATGGTCGACAATGTTCTCTGTTTATTTTATGATTCTTCACACTTTTATACACATTCACTGGGGAAAGGCAACACAGCATCGGTCAGTTCAAAGGAAGCGCTACATGTAGTTCACACAGGATAGGCTAGTTAGAGTTTGTTTAGCTCAAGAGGCGTGGCTAGTTACAATGCATTCACTGTATTGAGCGTCTCTGAATTCTACATGTGCTCCTTGGTTTACAGAGATAAAAGAAAGCAAAGAGTGTGTGTCCACTTTTACCTAATATATTACCCATTATTTTTATTTACTAGGCTATGGTGTTGTGTCATTTTCTTGACACCCATCGTGAAAAATACAACCTTGTCGATAAGAACATCATTGAACTTGGTGCTGGGACGGGATTGGTTACTATAGTTTGCAGCCTTCTAGGTAAACATGGTACTGCGTCATAGAATTATATTTCATTTTGTCAGTTTAGTCATTCAGTGACTCATTTTTCTACCTTCCAGGCGCAAAGGTGACTTCCACTGACCTCCCAGACGTTCTTGGAAACCTGCGCTACAACGTGAGCCGCAACACCAGGGGGCGCTGTCGCTTTGATCCCCATGTGACAGAGCTCACCTGGGGGCAGCAGCTAGAAGAACGTTTCCCGTGTTCATCGTGTCACTACGACTATATCATGGCAGCGGATGTTGTTTACTCCCACCCATACCTCGACGAACTGATGCAGACATTCGAACACCTGTGCTCGGAGGACACTGTTATTCTTTGGGCAATGAGGTTCCGCCTGGACCCTGAGAATAGCTTTGTGGACCGATTTCGGGCCCGCTTTCATTTGGACGAGCTCTATGACTTACCCAGTCTACACATTAAGTTGTACAGAGCGCAAAAGAAAGGCGCAGGCTCACAATTCCATTCTGGGGCGGCGGCATAAAATTTGGGACTGCAGTCGTCCAGGATTTCACTGTTCATATATATGTCTGTGTTTAAAATTCTAATTTCACTGTGTGGGGGGGGGTTAATAATAAATTTAATCTGAGAATTTTCACTTGGCAGATAAAAAGGAAGGGGTGAGTGCATTTACTTAGTGCTTCATTTACTCACACTCTCACTCGTGTGCCAAACTAGAACTAGTGTACTAGAGTCACATGGAGGCTGGAGCCCATCCCAGCTGACACTGGGTGAGGGCAGGGTACACCCTGAACAGCCATTCACACTCAGAAAAAGCAAACTCCACACTGACACGCCCGAGCCCGGGACTCAAACCTAGGACTTTCTTGCTGTGAGGCGACCGTGCTAACCACTACACCACTGTGTCACCTACGTCTGTCTTATTATTTAGAACTACTTTATAGTGAATATGGGGAGTACTGGGTGATGAATACATACACAAGCCTACACAATATTCAGATAATCACCTTGATTCAAGATGGTATTTTTGCAGGGTGAAGGATCGTAGACACTTGCGTACAGGAGTCAGCAAATGGTTTCAGAAAGGCTCTGTCGCCGATTACATTTTATTTCCAATTTAATTCCGATTCACTGTATTTCATATTTATTGAATATACCTGCAAAGTGAATGGGCTCTTTTAGGTACATTGCTTCACCAATAACTTTGAGACTCACAGCCTGCTACTACTGACCTGTTTCCAGGAAATGTAAAGAAGTGTATCTGTGCAGAGATGCAAATATTTTTTTAATGGGAGACCAAACTCACAAGATAAATGGGGAACCATCCCTAAACAGTAGGAGTTTTGGAAGCTTTGATAGACCGTGCATTAACTTACACACCCTCCTACCTCGGATAGTTTTCATTCCTGGTGCAACCCCTTGGGTCGCGTTTCTATTCTCCGTGTCTCTTCTATTGCTGTGCTGTACAAAAATAACCAGTGGAGTAACTGGATAGTTAAATAAAGTAAATGGATAGTTAATCCATAAATTATTACTGAAGTATTTCATTAGATAAACAAGACTGACTACTTTATCATGAAGATTAATATAAAGAATTAACGAGGTGCTGTGACGGTTGTTCAAAGAAAGTAGCCCAAATAAGCTTAAAAGTGTTAGCAAACAAAACATTGATATGAATGTGTATTTGATTTATGAAGGCTAACAGAAATTAATTTAGTTCATACAACCAATTTACTACAACCTTAGAACAATATTTCAATCTCTGAAAACTGTTCAGCCCAACAAGATTTCAAAAAGTTCATTTATTCATTATGTAAGCCGCTTAATCCCAATTAGGGTCTGGCGCCAACGTCAGCCGACTTGGTGAAGGCGGGGTACAACTTCAGCTGCTGGGTGAAGGCGGGGTACACCCTGGACAGCTCGCCAGGCCATCGCAGGGTCAACACAGACAACCATTCACACTCACACCTAGGGGTGATTTGGAACAGCCAATTAGCCTACCGTGCATGGTTTTGGACTGTGTGAGGTACCCAGAGGAAGCCCACGCAAGCACGGGGAGAAAATGCAAACCCCACACAGAAACTCCCCGAGCCCGGGAATCGAACCCAGGATCTCTTGCTGTGATGTGAATGTGCTAACCACTGCGCCACCCATTCACTCAATGTTAAGTTCAAAAACTTTAGATTCCTTATGATTTGAAGTTAAAAGGCTATTTAACGAATATATACTAGTATATTTTGACATTCATTACATATTTAAATGACTTCTGGTGACAGAATTTGGGGGGAAAATCACGACATGGCTCCTTTAAGAGAAGGACTTAAGTGAAATAAACTGCACAAATGGCAATGCTCTTACTTACAGCCAGTCAAAATGTCAAAAAGTTGGACTGCTCTTCAAGTTCAAGTTTATTTGTCATATACAGTTAACAGTGAAACTACCGGCAATGAAATTCTTGCTCTTGCCATTGGAACAACCACTCAGTGTCCAGGGTGCTCAGTTTTCCAAATGGTCTTTCTGCCTATCCTGTGTATTTACAGCCAGATAGCTTTACCAAACCATGACAGCTGTGAGTTATAAAAACTTTAGTGTCTGGGAATTTTACCAGCATTGAAATCAATGCAAGTTAAAATATTGTTAATGTTTAACATTAGTGTTAAATATTGGAATTTGTTTTTTGTTGTTGTTGTTTTGTTTAGTTGTTTTTTTGTATTAATCAGGTGGGAACTTGACTTCTGCATTTAACCCAGCTAAAGTGAGCACACACATGTAAACAGTGAGCACACACAAACACATACACACACACGGAGCGGTGGGCTGCCCCACATTGCGGCGCCCGCAGAGCAGTTGATGGTTAGGTACCTTCCTCAAGGGCACTTCAGCCATGAATATGGAGGAAGGGAAGATGCAGCTCACTCTCCCACCGCCACACATTTTTCCTACTGGTTTGGGAATCGAAGAAGAAAATACAATTCCTGTGTCATGTGACTATAGACATGTTCTGTGTAGAAGGTGCTGTAATTATAATATATATGTACTTCACATTTCATCAATAAATTCTTTGTAAGGATCATTTTTCATTGTAATGTCCTGCTGGTTTTCGGTAATGCATTTAGTTTCTAAGATGCTTAATCCTAATTAGGGTCGCGAGGAGGCTGGTGCCCATCTCAGCCGACTCTGGGCGCGGGCAGGTACTAGTAGGATTAAACAAATGAGTAAATGGGTTACTATAAAAACACCCCCCCCCCCATCCCAGCCCCAGGGGGTGTGGTGGGGAGGGGGTGGGGGGTTGTTCACACATTACGTCACATTTGGTATTAACATATCAACAGAAAACGTAGGAGAAATGTAAGTGCTTCCAGTGCAGTAAACATGTTTGGGGGACACAAGCTCTAATTCTTAAAAAAAATAAATACTTCATTATATTTCTTATATCACTAATAGAGGGGCTATTTTTAAAGAAAATGATATGAATATCAGTTGATACTCCCGGTTTGCGCTGCTTAATCCTAATTACAGTTGCAGGAAGGCCGGTGCCCATCTCAGCTGACTCTGGGCATGGGCAGGGTACACTCTGGATTGCTCACCAGGCTATAACACATACAATCATTCACACTCACATACTCACACTTAGGGGCAATTTGGAACAGCCAATTAGCAACTGTGCATGTTTTTTGGACTGTGGGAGGAAACCAGAGTACCCAGAGTAAACCCACACAAGCACATGGAGACCATGCAAACTCCACACAGAAACACCCCGAGCCCACAAATCGAACCCAGGACCTTGTTGCTGTGATGCGGACGTGCTAACCACTGCGCCACCATACCACCCTTAATCATAAATATGAATCCTTTATATTGATTCAGGATAAATTGTTAAATACATTCCCAGACTTCAGTTTCAGCCTGGTGATTTACATTATGTCCAGATATTTATGTTCAGAGCTGTGGCGGCTTATTAAGGAGGTGTAACGTAATGCAAATTGCAAGATTCTTCAAGGTAACAGAATCCTTCTGCTTGTGCTACATGTAGACATAAACATACTCCAACCCACGTATAGCACGTAGAACAGATACGGTACGAGAAACTACACTCTGCACTCTAAAGGAGAAGCAATCAATCCTGGATGTGATGCCACACGCCCCCTCTTTCCTCTGCCCCCCGACTCACTTCCATCCTTAAAGGGGAGTTAAAAAGGCTGCCAGCCTTGTGAGGGGTTTTTGTGATGAGGGAAACAGGAGAAGATGCAGAGAGAATTTAGATCGCGAGGGTTATTGGGGGTCAGGGGTACATAAGATTTCCAAACACTTTGAATGGATGCAACACCTGTTATATTGGGTTTCCCATCTGCATCATCCATTAGGTGCTAACATAACAATTGTGCATTACATAAATATAAAAATACAGCACAAAGCATATGCAATGTGTTTACTGTATGGACCAGGAGCAGGACGGACAAACAGAAATCAATCTCAGTGCTCTTCAAACGTCTTTCGGCTATAACGTTTAACAAGAACGTTCCAGCAATGTTTTATAAACTGTTGGATTTCTTCACCAGTTTTTGTTCCGGTATGTTTTACACCCAGATGAAAATATAGCACCATGTAAAGATAAGAGCTTCCGTTCCTTCAAGAAGGTCCCATGTACGATTCCCGGGCTCAGGGTGTTCCTGTGTGGAGTTCTGTGTTGCATGTTCTCCTAGTGCATGTGTGGGTTTCCTCTGGGTACTCCGGTTTCCTCAATCAGTCCAAAAACATGCATAGTAGACTAATGGGCTGTTCCAAATCGCCCCTAGGTGTGAGTGTGAATGGTTGTATGTGTGTTGGTCCTGCGATGGTCTGGCGAGCTGTCCAGGCTGTACCCCGCCCTTCATCTCAGAGTTGGCTGAGATAGGCGCCAGGCTCTCCACCACCCTAATTACGATTAAGCGGCTTAGAAATTGAATGAATGAATATCCAGAAAACCATAACCGTGAATATTCATGAAAACAAGCATGCCTTGAAACCATAACCGTCAAAAACTCACACTCACTCACCTACTAGGGTCGAGGGGAGGCTAGAGCCCATCTCAGGCGAAACCGGGCTGAAACAGGGTACACCCTGAACAGAGGTACACCCTGAAACAGGGTACACCCTCACCAGACCAACACACACAACCATTCACACTCAGAATAAAAAAAAAAATGCTTAATGTGCATGTCTTAGGGAGGACACCGGAGTACCCAGAGGAAACCCACACAAGCACGGGGAGAACATGCAAACTCCACACAGAAACACCCCGACCTCAGGAATCAAACCTGAGACCTTCTTGCTGCGAGGCGGACGCGCTAACCACTGCACCACCGTGCACTACGTTTCATTGCTCTTTAAATGATAATCTACATTTCCTGCCAAAAGATTACTGAGATGCATTAAACTTTACCGAGCTCTGACCTTCCATAAAAAGAAAATCTCCGTCCTGTTCTTTGAAATCTCTCCCATTTGTGTGGATGTTTGCTCAAGAACCTATTTCATGGATCTATTTTTAAATATAATCTCGGCTCTGTGGGATGTTGGGAGTGTCTGCCGTGATGCTCGTCCTCTATAATTCTGTCCGGCTGAAGCCTGAAAATGCAGTTAGGACACAATTATCCGGACACATCTTGGAATCTGCTGACTGAAGGTATATGTGTGCTCATCTTTTACATCTCGTTTTAACGTGCTGGTATTAGTTATATCTGTTTGCACTTGAGAGTTTGGGGTTTTGATGCAGTACATTAGTTATTATACACTGAGCTTTGTGTGTTTTTCATCTATAGCTTCACACATAGTAGGTTAAACAACCTGCATGGCTGCAAAGTATATATATATATATATATATATATATATATATATGCGCCTCTAACACTGTATTTGTATATTGAGCATGCATGCAGTATAACCACCTGCTAACTTTAAACCTTCTTTGTACTTATTACTCAAATCTGCTTACATTATAATCTTCAATATAAGGTTAATTTAACATAAATAATAAGGTATACATTTTAATCAAACATTACATTTACTTCACATTCATATAATTATAGTAAATTATAGTAAAGTAAATAGTGTTTAGCTTATATAAATAATTATTATTTTCTAGCAGTGCTAAAATATAGTAATGGAGAGAGCTGTAGTCGAGTGTCCAGACAAACAAGACAGCAGAGAACCAGAGGAGGAAACAGAAGCAGAAGATGGTTAGTAAATCTTGGAATGAAATGAAATCTGGTGTTGCTACAGGACTGCGGGTAAAACTGTGTCTCAGTGTATTTTGTTATTCTGGTCTCGTGAATCAGACCTCAGTGGTGTGGTGTGTCAGAAAGCCTGGGAGCCGACCTTCTACTGCAACATTAACAAGGAGATTCATTACTACGCTGGATATGAAATCAGGATCTACGAGGCTCTGGATTCTTATGGCGCCATCATCTGGCCTGCGGTGAGAAATCACTATTACTTTAAACACACAAACAACTACAATCCCCATAAGAATGATTGGCAACCTTAATAAAACTAAGCATAAAATCTTTTGAAATAAACCTACAGGGGGCAGCACTGAGGCACAGTGGTTAGCATGTCTGTCTCACAGCAAGAAGGCCTGGGTTCGATTCCAGGGTGCGGGTGTCTCTGTGTAGTATTTGCATTATCTCCCTGCGCTTGCGTGGGTTTGCTCTGGGTACTCTAGTTTCCTCCCACAGTCCAAAAACATGCACAGTAGGCTAATTGACTGTACAGCGATCTTGGTCCTCTGTGCAGACTGTCTTAAAGGAGCCTATTCACTCCTGAGTATATTAAATAAATATGAAATACACTGTTATCTGTTGGAAATAAAATGGAATCGGGGCAGGGGTGGCTCAGTAGTTAAGGCTCTGGGTTACTGATCAGAAGGTTGGGGGCTCAAGCCCCAGTATCACCAAGCTGCCACTGTTGGGCCCTTAGGCAAGACCCCTTAACCTTCAATTGCTCAAGCCCTCAGCCCTCAGGATTCAGAGGTGTGCCAAATCCTGTAAATGTAAATGGAATCATCTGGTCATTTACTTCTGTACGTAAGTGTCTGACCCCCACACCGGGTGCAATGATATTAGCAAAACATCCTCATCTTTTTTATTTTTCTTGAAATAATACGCCGCCTTCTGTTTCTTAACCCTCAATTTCGGACTTTTGCACTTTCTACGAATCGTTGTTGCACTGTCAAGTTAACACGCATCTGCAAGATCGTTCCTTTGGTCACACGGTCTTATTAGTCTTAGTGCAAACCGATACAGAACCAAAACAAGATGTAAGACAGGTGAATAAGAGACGCTAAGCCCGTGAGCTTAGCATCCAAAATGAACTGGTGATGGAAGATAAGGGACAGCAGTGGCTCAGTGGATAAGGTTCTAGGTTACTGCTTCAAGTCCTAATACCACCAAGGTGCAGCTGTTGGGCCCTTGAGCAGGACCCTTAACCTTCAACTGCTCAGTTGTGTGAGTGTGATAAAAATGTAACTCACTCTGGATAAGGGCATCTGCCATAAGTCATAAATGTAACTGTAAGATAAAACACATGGGCTACTCACTTTAAGCTCCTTCTTAACTCTGTCAAGGTTCGTTTCTCCCTTGAATCCAGGCCACAGTTTGTCTGTATGTTACTATTCATTCATTCATTCATTTTCTAAGCCGCTTAATCCTAATAAGGGTCACGGGTAGGCTGACGCCCATCTCAGCTGACTCCTTGCGAAGGCGGGGTACACCCTGAACCGTTTGCCAGGCCATCGCAGGGCAATACACATACAACCATTCACACTCACACCTAGGGGCAATTTGAAACAGAAAAATGCCCCGAGCCTGGGAATCGAGCCTGCAACCTTCTTGCTGTGAGGCGGACGTGCTAACCACTGCGCCAACATGCTGCCTATTATGTTCATAAGTTTCTGTGTTGATCTGAAAGTATGTTTGACACAACATCTAGTTCATGAACCCATCAATCTTTACAAGAACCCCTGAACCGCCAGCCAGAAAAAAAGCCCTAAAGCATCACTGATCCACCTCCATATTTTATAGTGGGCTATCAGGTGATTCTCCTCGTCTCATTTTGTAGCCAAACATCCCGATGGCCAAAAAAGTTATTTTGGTTTTATCTGGCATCAACACACGATTCTGTGCGTGGTTCTAATGATGCTTGGTAAAGTTCTCAACAGCGGCTTCTTTCATACACTTGTTATTATAAAGCAGGTGTTGTTTTTTTTTAACCTGACCACCACTGGACCTGTTTAAACCGTCTGACAACTGTACAGTTAAAAACTTTGATCTTTGGAATGACGTTTTCTCTCCTTCTTCACGTTTATCACTGTGCGGCTGACAGTATGCCATGGCATGGGTCCAAATTCTGGCAAATACTCAAATGTTTTAGGCATGTGTTGCGCTAATGGTATTTTAACGGCTTATTTATTTTTATATCGACTACCTCATTTGTGCTGGTCAACAACAACCATCTGTTGTTGGTTTTGTGTTCCTCATTTGTGTGTGTTTGATACTGTTAGTGGAAGATCTATGTCCAGCTCTATGGTGTGCACTGTGCATATCCTTCATTAGTTAGTTACCCATGAGTTTATCACCCGAATGCAAAAATAAGAAACAATTAAGATTCACAGCACGGGAATAGAGCGGAACGGTGGTGTAGGGCTTAGCACGTCTGCCTCACAGCAAGACGGTCCTGGGTTCGATTCCCAGACTTGGTTGTTTCTGTGAGGGGTTGGTATGTTCTTCCTGTGCTGGCATGGGCTTTTTCTGGGTACTCTGGTTTCCTCTCACCGTCCAACAACATGCACGTTAAGCTAATTGGATGTTCCAAATTCACTCTAAGTGTGAGTGTGAAATGATTGTGTGTGATGGCCGGGCAAGCTTTTCAGGGTGCACCATGCCTACGCCCAGTGTCGGCTGAGATAGGTACCCGCCAGGCAAACGAGTGAGTGAGAGAGTCCGGGGGAAAATTTTAATCATGTGTTCAAAATTGCAGGATTATTATAGGTCATGAAATATTCTCCATAATTCGAGTTCTTTTCGAACGTGTAGGGCCTCGCACTCTGTCAGTATCTGGATTCTAATCGGAGAACAGTCAACCTGCAAGACAAAGCCGTGTTAGAGCTTGGAGCGGGAACTGGCTTAGTATCCATTGTGGCCAGTCTCTTGGGTGAGTTATCAAGTTTAAATACAGATTTATATAGTTGTAACTGAAATGAGTTGGCACGATCGTTTGTGTGCTATGAACAGTAATAATGCTTTGAGTATTTTACAGGTGCTTGGGTAACTGCTAGTGACCTTCCTGAAGTCCTGGGAAACCTGCGATGCAATTTATGTAGAAACACAAGGGGACACTGCAGATATACACCCCAAGTGGCAACGCTGTCATGGGGCTACGACCTGGAACAAACCTTTCCTCGGACCGTTTATCGATATGACTATGTTTTGGCTGCAGATGTGGTGTACCATCATGACTTCTTGGACGAGTTGTTAGTAACCATGCGCCATTTCTGCCAGCCAGGCACAACACTGATCTGGGCCAATAAGATCCGCTTTGCCTCAGATCTGGTGTTTACGGAGAACTTTAAGAAGACTTTTAACACCACATTGCTTGCAGATATGGGTGAGATTAAAATTTACTCTGCCACCATGAAGGATGTTGAGGTCGGACTTAATTTTCCAGTGATGGTGTTAGAAGATACAGCAAAGCAGGAAAAGGGGACAGAAGAATGCAACGTTAGAGATGTTAGCGAGGAGCAGGATCAACAACCTAATGAGGAGGAACTGGAGGAGATGGACAGAGACACAAAGCAAAGGAATGTCAATCAAACCGTAGAAGAACCTGAAGATAATTCTGAAGTTAAATACAAAGAAGGTAATTATTTAAAGGACAATTACAGGGAGTGTTGAATCTTCCCAGAAATCAGACATTGATAAAAGTCTGCTTGTAACATCATGTGTTTGGAAAAAGTGTGCGGCCTTAAGACTAACCCCCCTCCTAAACAACCTGTAAACTTTCTTGTACGAATTTAGTGGAGCTACAACAGAAGGGACGGTTGCAGGTTTGGGTCATGTGGATTTGAAAGCTCTAAAATGCAACCACATATAAAATATGCGTTGTATGTCTGAGGTGGCATGATAGCATAGTGGTTTGCACGTCCGCCCTCAAAGCAAGAAGATCCTGGGCTTGAGTCCCGGGCTCGGTGAGGGCGTTTCAGTGTGGAGTTTGCATGTTCTCCCTGTGCTTGTGTGGACTTCTCCTGCAGTGCACATTAGGCAAATTGCCTGCTCTGAATTGTTCCTAGGTGTGAGTGTGATGGTGAATGACTGTGTGTGTGTTGCCCTGTGATGGTTCGCTGTTCAGGATGTACCCCGCCCTCGCTCAGTGTCGACTCCAGCCTAGTAGAATTAAGCGGTTTGGCGAGTTAGAGAGTGAGAGTTATACGTCCGTCGTGGTGAAAATGAGTTAGGTCTGTAAATGAAATTCATATGGGAGGGATATAATTGTTGCAAGACAAAAACAAATATTGTGTGATATTACTGGGATAAGGGTGGCACAGTGGCGCGGTGGGTAGCACATCAGCCTCACAGCCTGAAGATCGGGGTTCGAGTTCCAGGCTCGCCGTGGGCGTTCCTGTGTGGAGTTTGCATGTTCTCCCCGTGCTTGCCTGGGTTTCTTCCGGGTACTCCGGTTTCCTCCCACAGTCCAGAAACATGCACAGTAGGCTAATTGGCTGTTCCAAATCACCCCTAGGTGTAACACTGAGTGTGAATGGTTGTGTGTGTTGGCCCTGCAATGGCCTGGCGAGCTGTCCAGGGTGTACCCCACCTTCGCACTGAGATGGGTGCCAGCCTCCCCGCGACCGTAATTAGGATAAAGCGGATTAGAAAATTAATGAAAGAATTAATTACTGGGATATTTGATTGATGTACAAATCCTGTACATACATTATATGGGCCATTCCAATGAATGGGTGCAATTTGTTTGTTAACAATATTTATATCTGAATAAAATCAATACTTTTTATATAGAAAGTAGAAGTGTTGAGGATCCATGTCCAAAAAACCATGTAATTCAATGACTAATAGTTTTTCTGTGGTGGGTCCTTGAATAAAGACATGTCAGAAGTGATTTTTGGCACTGTCATTTACATTATTGACTGTCATTTACGTTATTGACTTATTTAACATCATTTAAAGGAGCTTAATCAGCTCCAGCAAGATTAGGAAATTTGGGACATACTTATAGGTAAACAGGTATACATGGAAACTTTTACAAATTAAGTAATGATTGGTCTAAATGCTCAAAAACATGTCTAAACATGTGTAACATGCCTGTGGACATTAAATAAAACTGAAAATGTGAGGTTTTGGGTCATTTCTATGGGCTGTTACGGGAGAAGTATTGGTGACAGACCCATAAAATAGTACAAAGAGTACAAGCTACAAGAAGTAGCTCTGGTCATGCTCCTTCACAAGAGACTATAATACTCAATATATTCCCATTATTAACGGATTTACAGCCATTGGACACATATTTATACCCCGAAGTAGTTTTCATAAGTCTTATCCATGTAGTTTAAAAAGCCTGTCAGATAATTCTTTTGTTTTCCCGTAAAGAAAGTGTTTGTTTTGCTAAAAAGGTAGGTCACATGATCAAATTATTGATCGTTGTTATTAAAACGTCACTATACATGACTCAGTCCTGTTACTGTTTATGTGGGTAACGGGGCTGAAGGTAACATGATTGAGTTTTTAGAATAGCACATATACATTTACAGCATAACAATATAGCCACATAGCATCCATGCTAATATTATGAGGACCTGGAGCAAAGTCTATTAATCTACCAAAAAATAAATAAAAATAGCTTTAGTAAAATAAACAAATAAAATCTATATATTTATTTATATATCATAAATAAAATATCATTGAAAATACAGGACGAAACACATGAGTGAACTTACTTTTGGTCTTCCCTTTCATTATCTTTAGAAGATCCAGATGATACAGGTGACCTCTGGAATGTTCCATATTTTTAAGAAGAGGGAATGTTTTCGGGTAACTGGAGACACCAGTAAAAAAAAAAAAGGGGGTATTTTGAAGAATATATTATGGATTTGTTATGAAAAAATCTATTTAGTGCATAGTGGGCATATGGGGCGTCACAACTATGCAAAAATAATATTTCTTAAGGATTTTAATCATTATATTTCTTGGTAACGTGGGGACTTAGAGAGCTGGGACAGGAATGGAAAATGCTATTTTTTCAAAGTTTTAATTAATTTTAAATAACGCTTAAACATACATGTATATTAAAAAGAATATTAAACTGATGTGCAGGACACTTTGCTTAATAATAGAATGTATTAATGTATAAATGACACAAATGGCACCAATTCGGCCGAATGACCCATATGACCAAAATACATCCACAGTTATTTATAAAGCACTTTCAGGACAACACAGGTTGATACAAAGTGCTGTACAGAGGACTAAAACATAAAAACAATTAAATATTTATAAAAAAAAAACAATAAATAAATCAATACAGAAATAAGAAACCATAAAAGCGAAATTGATCAAACCCCCAGGAGGTTCCAAAGGTCAGGGAGAAGAAATGTGTTTTAAGAGCAGATTTAAAAATTGATAATGAGGGGCCTGTGTCATGAAAAGGGGTAAGTCATTCCACAATCTCGGAGCTGCAACAGTGAATGCATGGTCCCATATGTACACACTGTCACAAACATGTTGTACAATACACCTGGACTCCTGTGGGTTTAAGCGTAGAGCAATCAGAGGACTAAAGTAAGAACAGAATACGTTTCTGAGCATTTCATCAGATGAAAAAGCATATGAAACGTGTACGTATATCATAACACAGCTGTAGGAAGTTGTAGGGCAGAGGCGTCAAACTCATTTTCACTGAGGGCCGCATCCCTCAATTTCTAGTTCATCTAGGGCCAAAAAAAAAAAAATCACTCAACATATATTCAAAAAGGGCAACCAAGAAATCTGCAAGGCCGTATTATTTGATGACACACTCGTCCTCTTTTCCTTTATCTCTTTCCTTTCCTGACAGTGCTTGACAGTGACAAGCTAGCTCTGAGTCATAATGGATAGCTTTTTACTTGAAATCGGTTGGCTCCACCTAGTGGATGGATGATGAATTACATTTCATGGTAATAGATAATCCATTCATTCATTTTCTGAACCACTTAATCCTAATTAGGGTCGCGGGGAGGCTGGCGCCCATCTCAGCCGACTCTGGGCGAGGGCGGGGTAGACCCTGGACAGCTCGCCAGGCCATTTAGCAAACGGGCTTTGGGTTTGACACCTGTGTTGTAGGGTATCGCACAATGGAGCTAGGCAATGGACTTGATGTCAGGATTTAGCTATGAAATCGAAAACATTTGGAACATGTTTTAAACTCTATGGCAAGGGTCTGTGATGGCATTTTCCGTAACACAATGGAAGTTTTATGTGACACACTGACAGCTGTCCTAGAAATTTGTCCAATTTTCTGTCATGGACCTTCATGCCTGTTGTGCGACATATGTGACATACAGTATGTGGGTTTAATGCATCCTACTTTCTTATGTCTATTGCTTGGAAGATGAAATCATTACTGACCAAAATATTTATTAAAAAAAAAAACAACAAAAAAAAAACCTTAATTTTTAACAGAATCACATAACTCCGAGAGGAATGAACAGTTGGTCTCACAGAGATGCTGTGCACCCAGCATGGACTGCAAACTATCAAAAGACATGTATTATTTTATTAGTCACCAGATCTGCACTGAAAAACCCAATGGTGGATGTCGCATGTCCGGCAGTAAGTAGTCTCCTTAATTACAAGCCATCTAACATGAAAGCTCACTGACATTAATGGACAAAAGCTAAGATCCTTTGTGTTTCTTGTTCAGACAGTGGCTTTATGAAAATTCCTAGAAACGCCAGCAGGTCAAGAGCAGATTGTTCTCCTTGACCGAACGGAACTCGAGTTGTGTGCAGGCACGGGACTGCTGTCAATAGTAGCTACATTGTTGGGTAGATTTCACAACATATGTAGTCTGATAACAGCATGACCAAGAATTTATACTAAGCAGTAAAACTTGCGGCTTGTAGGTGGCAGGGTAACAACTATGGACCAATCAGAAAGCTTGGAGAATCTCAGAAGTAACCTGTATCAGAATACAAGAGGTCACCAGAGGCACAAACCTCAAGTGACAGCACTAACTCCTGACCTCGAGCGAAACTTCCCTCATTCCAAGTGTCATTTTGATTACGTGCTGGCAGCTGAGGTGCTTTACCACCATGACCTACTGGTTACCATGAGACATTTCTGCCAACCAGGCACAAATCTGATCTGGGCCTTTCAAATGTGCTCCCCCTCATGACCTGGGCTTCATTGAGAACTTTACTAAAGCCTTCCATAGCACTATGCTCTTGGAGTTGGATGGTGTGCAGATTTACATGGCGACTCACCGAGGCATACATGACGAAGTTGTCCTGATGAAGACGCCGAGTTCCGGGGAAGAGACGGAAACAGTTCAGACAGCATGCAGCTCAGGGGAAGAAGTTTCAACAAAAGAAAAGACACAAAACAACAAGGATTACGGTACACACATCAATGAAAGGAAGGGACGATCTGAGCGACTTGATACACAGCATCAAAAAATGGAGGATGAGCAAGAGGAGTATATTGGAGGAACTGATAAAGAATATGGAAGATCTGGGAAATGGGAAGAGTCCCAGGAACACGGTGAACTGGAATTATCTCCTACAGGTAGCATAGATCACCTACTCACTTATTTGCTTAATCTGCTTAATCATACCAGGGTCGCGGGAAGGCTGGAGCCTATCTCAGCCGACATTGGGCGAAGGCGGGGTACACCCTGAACAGCTCGTCAGTCCATTGCAGGGCCAACACACTCACAAACATTCACACTCACACCTAAAAGCATGTTCTCCCAGTGCTTGTGTGGGCTTCCTCCAGGTACTCTGGTTTGCACTGACAGTCCAAAGACTTGCACATTAGACTAATTAGCTGTTCTAACTTACCCCTAGGAGTGAGGGTGAATGGCTGTGTGTGTGTTGGCCCTGCGATGGTCTGGCAAACTGTTCAGGGTGTACCCTGCCTTCATCCAGCGTCGGCTGAGACAGGCAGGTAATATAGATCACTCACTTATTTGCTTAAATCTTGGGAAGGCTGGAGCCTATCTCAGCCGACACTGGGTGAAGGCGGGGTACACCCTAAACAGCTCACCAGACCATCGCTGGGCCAACACAGACACAACCATTCACATCCACACTCACACTTAGGGGAAATTTAGAACAGCCTGTCAGCCTAATGTGCTTGTCTTTGGACTGTGGGAGGAAACTGGAGAACCTGGAGGAAACCCATGCACGCACTGGAAGAACATGCAAACTCCAGACAAATAAGTCCTTACCGAGCATGGGACTCGAACCCAGGACCTTCTTGCTGTGTGGCGGGAGTGCTAACCACTATGCCATCCTAAAATAGACCAGTAGGGGCAATAGGCAGTGTTGGCTCAGTGGTTAAGGCTCTGGGTTACTGATCCAAAAGGTCGGAGGTTGAAGCCCCTGTACCACCACGGTTGGGCCTTTAAGCAAGGTTCTTAACCCTCAGTTGTGTAAAAATGACAAATTTAAGTCACTCTGGATAAGGGTGTCTGCCAAATGCTGTAAATGTAAAAAGTCAGTTTTAAGGAGTTCGGTCAACGTCATTTTTCTTTCTCAGCTCAGGATGAAGAGTTGGAGTCAGATGAACAGGTACCTTGTCAGAGGATTTGGGAATCCAAGTATTCCATCCCTGGTAAAGAGATTCACTATTTTATGGGTCACAAAATCATCATAGAAGAGTCGTTGGATTCGTACGGAGCCATGATTTGGCCTGCGGTGAGTATTCATTGAGAATGATTGACAGCTAGCAGCAGCAAGTAGCAGTCGACTACCTGGTGCCGACAATGTTAAAGATCTCTGGACATGTTACATTCTGCAGGCAGTCGCTCTGTGTAAATTTCTGGAAACACCAGGTGGGAGGCAGCAAATCGATCTGCTTGATAAAACAGTTCTGGAGATCGGAGCAGGAACCGGTCTACTCTCAATTGTCATCACCTTACTTGGTAGGTCTTACGTTCCTTGTAGTTACACTGCATGTCCACAAGAATGTATCAAAGGAATCTATTTCCTGTTTATATTAAATTGTGTCCGTACTGTAGGTGGCAAATTAACAGCTACCGATCTGCCGGAAATTTTGAGCAATCTGAGATATAACCTCAATCGGAACACCAGGTGGCGGCGCAGACACGAACCTGGAGTGAAAGAATTGTCCTGGGGTTACGAGTTAGAAAAGACCTTCCCTCGATCCTTACATCACTACGACTATGTGTTGGCTGCTGATGTGGTTTACCATCACAACTTCCTAGATGAGCTTCTAGCCACCATGCATCATTTCTGCCAACCTGGAACAACTGTGATCTGGGCCAATAAGATCCGATATCCATCGGACCTGACTTTCTTACAGAACTTTGAGAACATTTTCCACACCACGCTGCTGACGGAGCTGGGGGACATAAGGATTTATAGAGCCACATATAAGGCTTCATAGAAAGAAGGACATTGTTACAAAGGCTGAATTTTGAAAACAATACATTTTTGGGGATTTGAAGCGCCCTCTGCTGTTTGTAATGTGAATTGATGAAATGCTACTCGCTCCATCTGACCCCAGCACATCTGGTGAAACTGTGTACGCCTTGTCAGTTGCCTTTTATAGAATAACTCCAGCACCCTGCAGCGGACCCGTGTGACCCCCCAAGTTCTACATGCCTTGACGCCTACAGGAAAACCCTCACTGTTATTTCCTTGCTGGTGTAAAATTTGTTCCTTTTACAGCTCAGACACCTTACACACAAAATGAGCATGTCCATGTGTTAGTGCACTTGATAAAACCTGATCATTTTTTATAAAGTGGAGAAGACAGCTCTGTGCAAGACTTCTCACTCACTCATTTGGCGAACCGCTTGATCCTACTAGGGTCAAGCCAACCTCGGCTGACCCGGGGCGAATACAGGGTGCACCTTGAACAACTCGCCAGGCCACAGCAGGGCAACATACACACCCAACCATTCACACTCACAACTAGGGGCAATTTGGAACAGCCACTTAGCTTAATGTGCATGTCTATGGAATGTGGGAGGAAAGCAGAGTACCCAGAGGAAACGCACACCGAGCCTGAGACTTGAACCCGGGACCTTCTTTCGGTGAGGTGGACATGCTAACCACTGCACCTTCTAATAAAAGCTTTTTTTTTTTTTAATACGTGATCGTTTTAAAGAGCTAGTAACACTAATTCACCACAGGTACCCTTCAATAATACAGGCGATCTGGGTGTTTTTTAATCCAGGTTTTTGCTTTTATGAAATTTGTTAGAAATGTGCAGAGCTGAAAATTGTGTATCTGTGCCTGAAGTGGACATTTTTTCTTAAGTCTAATCTGCAGGAATCAGTGGATTACTCAGTGGATACTTGGATTCTGCCACAGTAAACCAAACCCAAATCTCTTATTGTCAGGACGCTCAGAAGTTCAAGACAAGAAATTTCCCCACCATGAGCCTTAGGGGCACGGTGGTGTAATGGTTAGCATGTGTGCCTCACAGCAAGAAACGAGTCTCGGGCGTTTTTGTGTGGAGTTTGCATGTTTTCCCCCTGCGTGTGTGGGTTTCCTCTGGGTAATCCAGTTCCCTCCCACAGCCCAAAGACATGCACATTAGGTTAACTGGCTGTTCCCAATTGACCGTAGGTGTGAATGGCTGTGTGTGTTGCCCTGTGATGGTCTGGTGAGCTATTCAGGGAGTACCCCGCCTTCGCCCAGTGTTGGCGGAGATAGGCTCCAGCCTATATGCGTCACTAATAGAAATAAGCGGTTCAGCAAATGAGTGTGAGAGGAGCCTTAGGGGGGGTCTGTGGAAATCAGTTGAGGACAGACAGATTTAAAATGATTGAAATAAGAAAAGACAAGGACCATTTCAGAAAAGACGGCGTCTGAGTTTGTACACACATGAAGTTGATTCACTGCTGTGAAAGAACCATTACAATTATTAAAAACAAGCAGAGAAATGTCCGTTAGATAGTCAGTGTATTACTCAACCCTCACTGAATGAACAATTGACCAGTTTACAGCTTTGTAGTCGTAGCGTAGTTGTTTTTTTACCTCCACGCAATGTTTTACCCGAGGTTTGTGTACGTTACCTAGTTTTACGATTCAGATTTTTTTTTTTTTTTTTTTACATTTTGGTTCATATGTGAGATTACCGGGCTTGGTGAGATATGTGCTGTCTGAGTTTTCTTGCTGTTTGTGTAAAAACTGTAAATTTACATCATTTGCAAAAAAAAAAAAAAAATTGCTTCAGTTTATTCATACGTGTTAAAAAACCCAAACAAGGTTATCGACCTTCAAGAAACCGTGAATTGTGTCATTCAGTGTTGTCAATTTTTAACTCACAAAAAGTACAGAAATATATTAGTATATTAGGGTGCGGGCCAGCAGTACCGGCACAAGGTGTTGCACAGCTCTATGAGAATAACGACTGGTCGGCTTCGAAGTTGCGTTCTCTCCTAAGTGCATGAGCTGTAACTTATTCTACTCACAGTAAATATGCCAGCGTCCCAGTCTTGAAAGAATTGGTCTACGTTCACCCTGTAAACAGCGTTACCAACCGTTAAATAAGTCATGGCTTCCAGTTAACATTATAATAAATATCATGAATTATTAAGTTTAACTTTTTTTTCCCCTCTTTTTAAAATCAAAACACACATTTCAGTCTCTGACATCATATCACGGATCATAAAAATTTAAGAAAATTAAAAAGAAGGGTAATAGTAGTGACTTTGCAAAATCACGTCTGCATTCTTAGTTTGCAAGCATTTAGCTAGTAGGCTCTTAAATAATGTCATTACCGTTCGTGTGAGCTACGCAGAAGGTACTGTGATGTTCTGACTTTTGTTCTGCAGGAAATTGTGTGCGAGTTTGTCTGTCCATAGTCCACGAGTGCTCGCTCGGTCCTACTAAGTTATTACCTTTCACGTGAGTGATATATTGTTCATGTTATTATTACTAGACATTTGAGAGCTGTACTAAAGTAAGTTTCATTCTGCTATCAACAGAGAAGGTGAGCGGGGAAATAATTTTTGGTGCTCAAATAGTTTTATTCAGAATTATCTTTCAACTATTACACAGTTCCCAATATTTATTGTAATATCAAAATAACTTGTTGTGACTTTCCATACAGCTCTTGAAGTATAATGCATATAAAATAATAAAATGATACTAGCACAAACTGTATTCAAATTAAAAGTACATTTTTAAAATATTGGCATTAAATAATATCCGTTAAAACTTTAGTAATACATGAAATCCATTAACACATCCGAAGCTCTTTAACATGGCAAAAGCGATACGAGACCCGTGAATGCACTCAGAGGTGGACAGTGTGAAGATTGGCATGTTTTAAGGCTATTATTGATGTCAGTGATGCTGGCAAAGTCTGTGCCAGTGTAACCCTGAATATACACAGAATAGCTGTAACACCACCACCGGACTGGACTGCTACTAGGCAGGGCCACACAGCAATTTGAATACAATACATATTCAAACTCCTTGTTATCATATCCAACATTGCGTGGAATCAGTCCAGACGTACTAGCCTTCACGCTCATCAATGAGCTTTGGGCAACTATGACACAACAACACCGAAAACATTATAAATATTGACGGAATTGAAGTGAATAACTAACTTGTTACAGGGGTACATGCATTAGGCAGAAAGGGAACAGTCGGTGCTTGAAGTTGACATGTTGGAAGCAGGAAAAATGAGCAAAGATAAACTCACACTGGCGGCAAAACAACTGGGTCTGTTCAAAACGGCAGGTCTTGTGGGGTGTTCCAGGTATGCACCTACCAAAGGTGACCCAAGGAAGGACAACCAGCAAACTGCAATGAGTGTCCGGGTTGCCCAATGCTTACTGATGCACATTGGAAGCGAAGGTCTGATCCCACAGACAACCTACTGCAGCACAAACTGCTGAGACTGTCAATTCTGGATATGATGGAAGGAGTCCGAGCACAGTGCATTGCAGCTTGCTGTAAAGGGGGGGGGCCGCCTAACCACAGACCAGTCAGGTGGTTTTAATGTTATGGCTGATTGATGTATTGTTGCAGATTAAATGCAAAACGGTGCGTCTTTAAACCAGGTTAGAAAGGTAAAGGATTCCATTAGCACATTGTTTACAAGCCAGAAGTTCAATGAAATGAAACAGGACCCTTGGAGATGTATGGCATCACCTGAAATTGTCACACTGCTTTCCTAGTGATCGCTGATGAGATGTACAACACAAACAAAAAGGAAAGATAAGATCTTGCTTTTTTGGCAGCAGTCACTTTAGTCTGCTTCAGTTCAGAGCCACAGCTGCACATCTGGCACGTTACTGGCTGTAAAGCACCACGTTCTCAGGGGTGATGTTGTGTAAACAGACATTTACACCATGAATCAGAAAAACAGTGAGCAATCGCAGTTGGAGCCAGACGGAGCTTAATAACGGAAATTCTGTTTGAGCAGCATTACCGTACAATGACGATGATGATGAAGAATCCATACAGTCTTAAAACCACAAAGCTGGATTCATTCGTTAAAAGCTGAACTTCGAGCACTAGCTATAAGCTTTATAGTGCAGCTTAACTGAGCTACTTCATGCACAGACCAAACTAAACCAACCTAAAATAAAAATAAAAAACTCCACCATAAAGCACATTAAACATGTTTACTATGGAATATGTGATGTGCTTCGAGATTCTGGTGCTAATGTGTTGCTTTGGGTTGTATTTTTATTATTCTCACGGTTGTCTGCTGCTCTGGTGTGTGATAAAGAACTTAAAGCTGGGGTTGGTCATTTGGAAAGCTAGCAAAATTCGAAAGTAGCATCTATTCAGGGCTCTGGCTAAACCCTCCCCTACCCTGGGAGGTCCATCCAAAGCCATGCCCCACCCCTCCACATGCATGGCCTTGACTCAGACTGCTGGTTCGTGAATGGTAGGGTCACGCATGAAGAGGGAAACATGAGCGCATTGGATCGGGGATTTCCCAGAGGACTGCGAGGAAGTGATTTTATAGGATTACACGCAGGGCAGACTCCCCTCCAGCCAAATTTTATTTATTTATTTTTTTATGAAAAGGATGTGCGATATTGGGAGTTCCATTTAAAAAAAAGCTGTGGTTTAGATAAATCACTATGTGCGACTCCACAGCAAGAGGACCAGTGTGCTCGGCAAACCATGTAAGCATTTGCATCCAAAAATAAATTAATTTAAAAAAAATTTAAAAAAACCACACAGATCATACACAAGGGAAAAAAAAAAAAAAAAAAAAAAACACTCACACAAAACAAAACTTGTACTACTCTCACTCATCAAAAGGCAAGACATGGACTCCGTTATACAGTAGAAAAGCCCCGTTCAATCTGATCGTGAGGCCGTCACTGCTTTCAGGCCAAAAGCAACCTCTCGGACTTTATAAAACATGCATACATACTGTATATCAGGGAGAAGTGGGTTTACATAGCTTTATATTGCCTTTATATAACTGGGTGCGTTGTGACACCCGTTTCAACATTTAAACAGTTCCGTCACAATGACCTGAAATGATATCCGATGTGTACTCCCTCCTGCGTTTAAAGGGGCAGTGTCATGGCTGCCTAAAACAAATGGCTTAAAATGTCATGAATGGGGTAATCCAACAAAACAATCGAAATCTGGTGTATGGAATTTGATACCAGACATTAATAGGGTTCATACATTAAAGATTGTTATGGTTTACATCTCAATCTTTGAAACCTGTTGCAATCCATTTCTGCACGATCCATACTGGGCTCAAAAGCTCCCGTCTTGCTTTGACTTAATTTGTAAGCGGAAAGGCTGTTTAACATGGTGGACATTCGGGCGGCACGGTGACGCAGAGATGAGCACGTCTGCCTCACTGTAAGAAGGCCAGGGTTCGATTCCAGGGCTCCGGAGTTTCTGTGTGGAGTTCACATGTTCTCCCCGTGCTTGACTGGATTTCCTCCGGGCACTCCGGTTTCCTCCCACAGTCCAAAGGCGTGCGCATTAGGCTAACTGGCTGTTCCAAATCGCCCCTAGGTGTGAGTGTGAGTGTGAATGGTTGTGTGTGTGTTGGCCCTTCGATGGCCTGGCAAGCTGTTTAGGGTGTACCACGCCCTTCGCCCAGAGTCGGCTGAGATGGGCGCCAGCCTCCCCACAACCCTAATTTGGATTAAGCGACTTAGAGAATAGATGAATGAATGAATGTTGGACATTCATGGCACATTTCTTGTCAACTAAATTTGGGTGCAAATCATGACACCACTCCTTTAAAGGGAAATTAAATAAACTGGCACTCCAAAAGATTAAAACTCAACACAAGTTAAAAAAATGTATAATAATAATGTAGACGAAGCAGCAACTCCCCCGCGTACCTATATTGACAGAGGTGAACTCCACGTCCATAAAATATACAATCATACAGAAGAGTAACAGAGAAATCTGTGACCGGAGGCTTATGATATGGTGGTGGAGATTAATTCCCATGTGAACCTGCAGTTCTGAGTGAATCCGAGTTTTGTCTTCTTAAAAGGCTTAATAAGATCCACACTGGACCGTATCAAGAGTCTTTAAAATCTGGTACTGCATTTGCACAGGGAGTCTGGGGGGAATCCTGTGTTCTCTGCTCTAAAAAGGTGTGTAATCTGAGGGATACATGACAGGAAGCCAGTTGTCGGTGTAGGTAGCGCAGTGCATCCATCCCAGTGACTTCATCAGCTGCAACACAGACAGAGCAGTTACTCGCATACAACCCGAGCTTTCGATAATCACACGAACACCCGTTTAAATGGAATTCGAATTCAGAGGCAGCACACGAGTAATGACTTACCTGAATGCAGTTCTTCCAGTTTTCTTTGCTGGGTTTGTCTTCTACAATTTTCGAAGCGTATTTCAAGGCTCTTCCGTACATTTTACTTGCTAAGGCATGTTTGTAGGAAAAGGACAGAACCTGTGAAGGAAATAAATGAATATCACATAGGTATGCAGTGCCAAGTACAGGAGATCAGGGATCTACCATGTGTTTATCGGTACCATAACCTGAGTGAGGATGATTCGAGGATTATTCACAGCATTAAATCAAACCATTCATTCATTCACTCACTGGACCGCTTAATCCTACTAGGGTCTTGGACAGGCTGGAGCCTATCTCAGCCGACTCTGAGCGAAGGTAGGGCACACCTTGGACAGCTCCCCAATCCATCGCACGACCAAAACTCACACACCATTCACACCTACGGGTGATCTGAAACAGCCAATTAGCCTAATGTGCATGTCTTTACACACTGTGGGAGGAAACCAGAGTACCCGGAGGAAACCCACACAAGCACAAGAATATGCAAACTCCACATAGTCAGGCTAAATCAAACCAAGTTACAGTAAAAATGTGTCGTTTTAATTTATAAATGAAAGAGTCAGTGTGGTGGGGTATAAGGGGAAATTGTTTTAGTATACACTACATGGGAATATGAGAAAGGAAAAGCAAACTAAAACGAGCTCTATCTTTACATTTTTAAGCCGTGACAGCGGTTAAGGTCAGGCATGCTTTGTTACGACATCTGAAACTCATTTCAAAGTTTTTGTTCTCCGAAAATCGTGAAGGTCATATTGCGTGGCTTTCTTTGCATTTTTTGGGACGGCATTTTGCAAAATCTCTAGGATTTAGTCAGTGTTGCAAACCATGAGACTTTGGCCATTATTTTGATTCTACCATTATCCCGGCTTTGCGGAGTTGATAATAATAATAATAATTATTATTATTAATAATAATCTAGCAATGTGGACAATAAAATGAAATTGACAGATCATGGCCGCAGTGCTTACTGTAAATTGTACTAACTAACTAACTAACCATGAGGGCAGTTGCATAATGGTTAGCAAGTCCTCCCCACAGCAAAAAGCTCCTGGCTTCAGGTCCAGGGCTCAAAGGGAGTTTCTGTGGAGTGTTTGCCTGGGTTTCCTTCAGGTACTCCAGTTTCCTCCCACAGTCCAAAAGACATGCATGTGAGAGTGAATGGTTGTGTGTGTGTGTGTGTGTGTGTGTGTGTGTTGGCCTTGCAATGGTCTGATGAGCTTTTTAGGGTGTACCCCACCTTAGCACAGAGTCAGGAGACTGAGGTAGGCTCCAGTTTTCCTGCAACCCTAATTAGGGTTAAACAGTTTGGCAAATTAATGAATAAATAACTAACTAAGCAAGATGGTGAAGGGGCGGAGCCGTCTGCCGTGGGGCGCTTGTATATCTATGAAGAATAATATGGCGCATGACAACTGTGCAATTATCCCTCAACTCATCCAGATGTCAGTGATAAATGAATCGGCTTCTGGAAGAACACCAAGAATTCACTGTCTGTTTTCCCCCAATCGGAGAAAAAAAGAAAAAAAAGAAAAGAAAAAAAAAAACACGAATAAAAAATGTTCCTTAATTGTGTCCACACACCTTAGAGTCGGTGAGCTCGGCCCACTTCTGAACCTCCCAGAAAGTGTCGTTCAGTACTTTAGCCACTCCATGCGGCCCTTCTTCCAAGCTGCCCACCTCACTGGCGCTCGCCCCATCCTGCTCGGGGGAATGCATGAGCTGATCAGCCAGAGCGCAGCCTTTCCTACACAGAGCGTCCAGCAGAGACGTCTTCTGTTTCTCCATATCACTGCGAAAGCGAAGCAGGTCCTGAGTCACAGACTTTTGCACAAGATTACAGAACATCTAGCTTTAGCTTAATACGGTCAGGCTGAATTCCACACACACACACACACACACACACACACACACACACACACACATACACATAAGTAGTCACAAAAAAACCCCTTAAAAACCATTTACTTCTTTATAGAAGCTGCGTCTGGACGAGGGTCCGTCTTCATTGTAAGATACACTGCGAGAGCAGTCTGGTCAATGTGAGAGATTACAACGTCTGCTGCTGCCACGATGTCGGACAAATGCTTCAGTCGCTCCTGAAGGGGAAAACAAACAAACAAACAAACAAACAAAAAAGATGAACTATCAGTGCGTCCGTGCGAGTGTGCGTGTGCACATGTGAACGAGACCCGCAGTGAAATACCTTCTCCGAATCCAGCTGATGCAGTCGTTGGACGTGCAGAGGGAGATAATTTGCAAAGTGCTCCTTCAGTTCATCATATAAAGTATTATTTTCCAACCTGAGGGTTAAAAGAAACCGAGACCTCATATCAAAAAGAAGAAGGGAGGAAAAAAATAAAAGAGGAAAAAAAAAAGTAGGACCCCACACTGACTTTGTCATCCACTGGATCTTCAAGTCTCGGAGCGCTTCACTGAACTCGTCCTTGGCGTCCTTCTCTTTCTCCCCATCCTTCTCCTTCTCCTTCCCTCCGTTCTTTGATTTGTTAGGGGCGGAGATCAGGTGGTACAAAACTGGCACATTGTCCTAAATCCAGAGCAAAAAAAAAAAAAAAAAAAAAAAAAAAAAAAACCACAGGTTAATTGGTCACCTCCTAAAATCACCCTGAACAGACACTACACATGAGGTAGAGCAGATTTAGAGCCACCACAATGCCCTGCTTTCTAAAAGAAATTTCAGGTAACATTTATAGACTAATGTAGGATATAAGACACTGTATGGAGAAATTAACAACAAGATGGACGGCTGATGTGACATATGGTCAAGATGTGATGTTTTGGGGTTAGTTTTAAGCATTGTTTTAAAAAAAAAGGGAAAAAAAAAAAAAAAAAAAAAAATCACACACTGTAAAATGATCCTTACAGGTAGATCATAGAGACATATATACTCACCTGCTCTTATAGATAATTATATTTAAACAATGTTATTATGTACCTCTAAACTATTCTAAGAAATTCATTTCACATTACATTGGCAGATTTCATAAAACTCCAGCCCATCCAGTACCTTTTTAAATTTTCCTTGTCGTTTGGCTGAGGCTTGGCCCTGGTGGTCAGAATAACACACAATGAAGGAGAGAAGAGAAAACAGACACACACTCGGATCTCTCTCGTTCCATTCGTCTAGTCTAGATTCCGTGTTTAGCATTCCTGCAACCATTTAAATCTTCCTTCTCGTTTTACATTACAAAAGCTAATTTATTCAAATTCATTTATTTGTGTAGCCCGTTTAAATATGGACACTGTAGCAAAGCAGCTTCGGAGATTATATTGTACCAGAGAGGTTAGTGGTGATTAGACCAGAAATGCAAAAAATAATAATAATAATTAAAAAAAAATAGAATTTCATATTTCCAGTTCCATCTCATTTTACTGTGTATACTCTGTGTTGTGATTCGGAAGTATTTTGGAAAGTCGTTAAAAAGCCCAGAGGTTCTTCCGTCTGTCTTCAGTAATATAACGGCGACAACACAAAAAACACACAACCCCCTCCAAAATACACCATGGTGATGGGTGAGAAATGAAGCACACCAGACATATCCACAATTTGAAGATCAGACTCAGGCCAAGTGTTATTTAAAATCCTCACTGGTGTCGTACCAATTCATGATTTAATATCTAAATTGAATGGAATGGCTCGGTCAGATCTGGAAATTGTTTCTTTATATTCAGTAGCAAAAATTTGCATTTAAAAAAAAAAGCAAATCCATGAGCAGCAGCAGCAACTCATACAGGATGATAGGGGTGTAAACATGGTTTGACGTAAAGATACAGAAAACATTATACTACAACTGGAAATGCACCCAAAGAGTGCAGACCTTCACCAAGGTAGTGTAAGCCCATCTTTACATGGGTTATCATGGCAGATGATGTAGAATTACTCTGCCTCCTTGTGGCCTGTTCTGCTATTATTTTTGAGCGCTGTATTAATTAATTTTTTTGTTCCGGCACATTCTGGGTGATTTCCATTTCCTTGCCCCATCACGCACTTTAAAACGCTCCTGGATTTGAATCACACCCAACATTCATTCATTCATTCATTTTTTTGAACCGCATAATCCTAATTAGGGTCGTGGGGAGGCTGGCGCCCATCTCAGCCGACTCTGAGCGAGGGCAGAGTACACCCAGGACAGAAACACGCTGATGGCTATGCCCCAACATTTATGTTAAATGTTATTAATGCTAAGGTTAGGGAGGTGTCTGATTTTTGAAAATGTTCCTACCATCAAATACTTTCATTCATAAGCAATTAACTTAAACTTATGGTAACTCAAGTTATGGGCAGTACCTTTTTTTCCTGGAGTGACGTTCTGTACCTAATAATAGGATATGAGGTGAAATCATAGAAGCACAGTAGCCAATCAGAACGTATGATTGCTCATATCTAGTGGATATGGAATTTCTGCTATTACGATATCACCACATATAGCATTAGTAACTACATCACTACAAAAAAAAACAAGAAAATGACACCGTTGTGACTTGTGCTAAGCTAATCGCTAACACTAGACAGCCAGCTCTTCCATTCATTCAAGATTTGCTCCACAAAAAAAAAAAAAGCATGATTATCGGCCTGCTGTGAGGAACAGGACCCTAGCCCTCGGAGACGCCTGATGCCAGTGACTGGGGAAGAGGCCATCCTAACCGGTGTGCTGAACTCGGCAGTGCGGCTAGCGGTTTAATGGGCTCTTATTATATAATGGTATATTTGAATGAAATATAATTTGAATAAAATAATAAAAATACTATATTTCTTACAATCCAGTTCAGTGAGGATCAAGTGAAACAGCTCTTCCACAACCTCAGGTCATATATTACTGATATCTGGCTCAGGCTATCAGTTCAGACATGAATGGAGTTCATAAAATAACTGGTATTTGCCAATGTGATCCTATAGTACATCATATGCATTTAGCGTTGCATTGATAACATACCGACATTTCCAGTTGTAATCCCCAGACATTTTATTCCGTGAACACATACAGTGGCATGCTCTGAATAAGTCTACGTTTACAGCATCTGTGATGAGAATATTAGCTGCAATAGAATCTAATGCGGCTCGATCAGCGGCACCTTTATCTTATCTAAAGTCTTTCTTTACACCCCTACAAAATGAGAGCGAAAGCATCATGCAGAAGGTAAGAGACAGAGATAAAGCTCCTGATTGGGCTAGATATGTGATCGGTGGAGCTCACAGGCTGCAGAAGCCACTAGCGTAAAAGAAACCAACAGTAAATAGGGCCACTCACTGCTTTTTTCCCGTACTCGCTCTTCGGTACGACCAGAGAGCCGGTCATGTAGCAGCCTGGACCTGTACCTTTAGGTATCCTGAAAGAAAGAACAAAAAGGTAATGCAAGATGATAGACAGAGTTCAAGGGAGTTCGTTTGCCATGTTGGGTAAACTAAATCTTCGACCCTACTCCGATATCATCAGTAAAGAACTTCATACCTCAAACATGCCACACAAAAACTACAAACTCAAACCAACAGCAAAAACCACACACTTGTCGTCAGATAGAGAGGTGACGTAGAATGGCTGTGAGGCTCCCGGTGCCAGAGTGAGAGAGTTTACTTTCTTCTTAGTTAGCAGGGCCGCCCGGTGCGTCTCATACACGTCCAGGCTCAGCGTGTTGGACAGGCGATGAGAAACTACGAAAGGCAGATCTTTCAGCCGCTCCAACTCGCTCAGCTGCTCATGGCGAACCTGCAGCCGGATGGTGTAGTCGCCCTTCTCCAGCTTCAAGGAGTACTGGATTCGCAGAAGAAGAGTTTGGTGGTAGGACCAGACACAGGTAACACAGTATACATTTACGGTATTTGGGAGACACCATTATCCAGAGCAACCTATATTCTTCCCCTAATTTTTTTTTTAAAAAACACAACCGAGCAGTTGAGTGTTAAGGACCTTGCTTGCACCCCCAACCTCCTAATCAGTAACCCCGAGTCTTAACCACTGAACCACCACAGCTCCGTACAAGCTATACAATGATAAGATCAGAAATAAAAACGATACTGCTAATTCATCCTAGCAAGGCTTTTAATGTGGTTTCTGTAAATGATGCTCATCTTCTTAACACCAGTGAAGAAAGGGATGATCTACCTGGTGAGGATACGCATCTCCAGAACCCATGAGTCTCTTGTTCTGGTCAAAGAGGAGCCAGAGCTGGCTGTCAAACTCAGACTCGTATAGCAGCTCACATAATAGTGGACAACTGGGGGTCACCTCTCCACCTTTAGGCTGGAAAACAAGAGGTGAATCAGCACTCCAGAAAAGTCTCAGGTCATACATGTCATACAAAAAAAGAGACATTTATAAAAAAAATTGTACTTCTTGTTAAACATCTGAAAATCTGAGCAACCACCAGTTTCACCTTCTAAAAGGAGGAGTGCTTTGACTTACTGGAAGTTAAGCAACTGTATTATTCTTGCACAGCACATGTTGTATGGTATAAAAGTACACAGACACATACAAGTTAATAAATAATTAGGCGAGGTGGATATCTTTGAGTAGTCGCTGAGATAGAATGATGAGGCGAGTGTTCAGCAACCTCCACCAACTTGATGGAGGTGAACAACTATTTTGGTTTATTCTACACAGGAACATAAGAAAAGCAAACCGAGGCCTCCGCCAGAAGGTTATGTTTGTCCTTCCTGTTTGTTTCTGTGTGCAACCTAACGCAAATGTTTCATTAAAAAATTCACTAGAAGTAAGGGGTGCCACAGGTAAAAAGCCATTACATATTGGAGGTGATCCATGCATGGGATCACGTTAAAAAAAAAAAAAAAAAAAAAAAAATCCAGAAAAATGCCTATCCTTTAACATGGGGCAAAATGTTCATCAGAAACCCAATAGGGGGAGACATTTTATAATAACTATGCCAAGTTATAATAATCTATTTGTGACCCTTCATAGCAAAGTGGGTATTAACTCGGAAACTATTAAACACTTTTTTGAATTTTAAACACAGTGATTTAAAAGGCAGAAAGTTCCTGCCAGGATTTGCTTAGTTACTCCAAAACTAGCAACATATGTTAGGAAATTTGGTATCATTTTAAAGCTTACATTAGGCTTATAGCTAAACCAATAACTCAAAATTAATAGGTTCCGAATTAATACCCATGTGTAATGGGTCACATTTGTTCCTGATGGATGAAGCTTACACTCGATGAGTGCCCGTCTAGTTACTGCCAATTTTAAATAAACACAAATATCTTTCTCCTGTGTTTATTATCCTGAGATAGCAATCAAATAACACCATTTCTGTGCAGTACTTACTAAATGCCGTTAAACAATTTAGATGTGTATAAACCAAATTCCAAGAGTGTGTGTGTGTCTGTGTGTGTGTGTGTGCGCGTGCACACCTGATGAAAACTGTACATAAGGATGACTTCATAAAGCTGACGATTGTTGGGCAAGACATCTCTGGAGCCGAGCGCTTTCGTTTTTGAACTTATTGGCCTACAAATACAAAAGAAAAGGAAAGAATACAACCTGTTGAACAATGCTAACGTACTGAGGAGTGCTTAGGGTTCAACACTTTTCCTACAAAGCTGTTAGGTATGCTGCCACCTTATACCTAAGGGGGAAAAAAACATTAATAATTAAAATAATATAAACCCAGTGGAATGCAAAGTTTAGTCACCTAAGGGGTTGTACCCAGTTCTTCAGGGTAATGGTTGGTGAGACCTCTTCATATCTAATAGGGGAGGACACCTCGAAACTGGTTATGCCCTCAGACGCATGCTGCCAAAAACAAGAAAAAACAAACTCAGTGATGACCTAAAAAAAAGCAAACACAATACAGTCTATCAAAATATCACACAGTCCAAGTCTGGGCGTTTGGGTTAGTTTGTGGGGCGGGGGGCAAAGGTTATCTTTCCCAAAATTAAAACAAAATATATTCATTAGTTATGATTACAATACAAAAAAATCCCCCAAATAAAATCAAACCACGTCATTAACATGTATACCTTTCAAATATACAGAAATATCATTAATTATATGTATTAGATCACTATACAGAATCTCCAGGATACTTTGCTACTCACTATATGAAGAGGACAGGGAGATGTTCGCAGCCCATGGAAGGAAATGGTATAATCTACGACGACATCACCAAGGCTGGCCCACCAACGAGCGACACACACCTCTACTGTTCGACCAGGCTAAGACAGATACAGATCAGTGCAGGCACTGTTACAGTAATATCCTCTGCTGTCTCAATGAATTAATAAGGATAAATGAGAATCTCCAGTAAAAGGTACGAGAAGAAGTTTCTGGTACCAGCACAGTGAAGGCCTCTGTGAGCGAGCCCTTCTCCGGCAGCGAGGAGAACTTGTAGAACTCATTAGCTCGGTAAGCCCTCTGCTTCACCAGGTGCACGGTATGGAGGACAAACTTCGAGGAGACATCGTGGGAGTGAGATGTTACCGTGATTTCTGAAGAACAGGAAATGAGATCGAATAAAAATATTAAGAGAACACACACACAAAAAAAAAAAAACCCACAGGCAATTGCTAACAAAAACATCAGCACACGTATTGCATCATTATGCATCAACAAAGCTGGTTCAAGAACACGTCCCGTGCTGCAGGAAAAGCGCTAACGTACAGTTTACCCACCTGCCCATGAGGCTCCTTGAGGGACGGTGATAAAATGGCGTCGAATCTGGCCTGGTCTGAAGTGAATGTCTTTGAAGAAGAACTCCTGATCCTGGCTGGCTGTAACCCTGTGGCAGAAAGCTACATTAGTCACACAGTTTAATAATAATAATAAAAAAAGAATTAAAAATAACACCTTACTTTGTGGGGATTATTACGGTTATAGGGACTCTGAAGAGGGGACCGGCACTGGGTGCAGAAGTGTCATAAGCACACACCTGGTGAGACAAACACAAGATGAACACACAGCTACGTCAATTAACCCTTTTGACTTATCCATTGTGCAGGGAAGTGACATGTCCTTTGAAGTAGTTGCTATTTTTCGAATCGTGTGGTGCTTGTTGAGTTTTAATTCCAACCGCTTTTGTATAATTCCAGGGATTCAAATTTTCCTGTTTTTATTTTTCCTTTTGCAGCAGTTTCAAGGCAACAGGAAGGAATCAACTGTACTCTGCTAACAGAGAATATTGTAGCATTAGGAGATGTGCAACAAGACTTTAAAGGGCTTTGTGAGAACAAGAGTGGCGTAGTTTCTGAAACTGCACATCTGGGTACCTTAGGCAGAGATAGTAACCCCCCACCTCCAGCATCAGAGGCCCCGCAGAGGGGTAAACAACCACGCTCAAAACGTCGGAACACAGAAGGAGATTTTTGGAACTGCAAGGCTGCTATTCTATAGACAGTTGATTGCATAGTAAATATACATGTACATGTAAAAGACTGATCATCTAGGGTGTATTGTGAATCAGAAAATTTAAATAAATTTATACTCCTAAAAGGATCTTGTTATTTATGTCTTGTTTATTTATTTAAAAAATCTCCTCAACAAATTGTTGTTCCTAGCTGCAGTCACTTTACTTTCACTTAGCTTTAAAAGCTTTTGGGCTTCGACAGTCACCTCATTTCTCCGTTTAAAAAAAACACTTGTGCGTCATTTAGGATTTCAAAAAGTACTGATGACAAACTGGGAGGTATCCAGCCTAGAAGAAAATTAAAGCCAAACTTAATAAAAGATTACACACATAGTTTCTAACTGTATAAATACAGGGTGTGGTATTCTTTCTTTTATATGTAGGAGAGCATGTATGTTTTAATACATGTAAATGCAAGTGCGTACGAATCGTAGAAGTGTCAAGTTTTATTTTATTCAGAGGTTCACTAGTTAATATTTGATTTGTTAGTTTATTATCTGCATACTGTTATTATCGCCAGTAACTTGCCTTATATGAACTGACGGATTAACGTCCTGTTCTTGCAATTTTGTGATCTCGTGAAAGTGAAACAGCTGTGTTTACAAACTGACTAATGCCACAATCAAACCTATTTTAGCAGATTGCAACTTTGAAAATGTATGTTAAAAACAACCTGATAATTAAAATATACATATGTTCATGTTTAACAGAAAAGTTTGGAAGGCTTGATTTTCATTTCACTTTAATGAACTTATTCTGATCAGGAGTTTAGTGGAATGTGTATAAAATGTAGATATTATAACCTCCTATAACCTTCTTTCATCTCAGAAATATTGGTAAGATTAGAAATATGAGGTCAAATGACGCAGAAAAACTTGTTCATGCTTTTTTTACCTCTAGATTAGATTATTGTAATGTGTTACTGTCTGGACGATATAATGTGCATTAACAAGCTCCAGTTAGTCCAGAGTACAGCATCAAGAGTCCTATCCAGAACCGGAAGATAAAATCATATCACCCCTATCTTATCCACACTGCACAGGCTCCTAATTAAATTTCGCACTGAGTATAAAATACTACTTTTTACCTATAAAGCACTGAATGATCTCGCTCCATATTCTCTAAGCAAACGTCTTGTTGGTTATGATCAAACACGCTTACTTGGATCAAAAGGTGCAAACTTTTTACTGATACCTCAAATAATGAGGGCAACAGCAGGGGGCAGAGATTTCTATTACAAAGCCCCACAGTTATGGAACAGCCTCTTCAGGATTCAAAGTAGCTGATCTGGTGGTGAACAAGGATGTTTGGATGATGTCACTCCCCCAGTTTTTGTTGACAGTGGTGTTGTGGCTAATTGCTTTTTAGTTATGCGGTCATAGTTAATCTTGCCCCTGCTGAGTCCTTGCTTGCACTCAACACTGATAATACTGTTCTTAACCACAACATACAGTGGAGTTTCACACTGAGGGTACCATATTGGGGGGTGGGGGGTGGGGGTTGTTTAATATATAGCAACACCATCACATAATATATCTGTCCAGCAAAATCCATTTGATAGTTTGCATTAGCCTGTTTAAAGAGGCCGCCATTTCGAATCCATTTGCGAGATCACGAGAATAGGATGTGAACTCATCAGTTTATATAAAGGCAAGATAATGCAAAAAAAAAAAAAAAAAAAAGTATAAAGATAGTAAATAACTCAAAGACACTAAAACTAAGATATAAATTGTGAATTTAATAAAACATGGGAACCACCCCTGGTCAACATCACTTTAGGAACAGAGCCAGACAGCTGATTTAAATTGTGTACTTTATGATGCTACCTTTTATTATTTGGGTCATCATCTTAAGGTGTTAGCAATTCTACAATACAAAACTCCCTTTATGGGGATAATCGGAGGACTGTCCATAAGTTTGACATATCTAGTGCTCTAACTAGCGCGGAACTAAAGGATGAATGACAGAGGTGTCAATGATATTGAGAGGGACCTGACCCCCATAACCCCACCTGTAGTTCCTACACCCCTAATTACATTACAGTGAGCATATCTAACCTCTATGTAACTCTCTAGCTCTATGTTTTTGTTGAGGTACATATGCTACTTCTGTGATACCACCTCTGCTCTCTGAACCTTGTGATCCATCCTTATTTTGCTGGCTAGAGTTTTCATCTTAGATACCCCTCGCTCCTGCTGATGTTTGATATGGACCTACATTAAATATACACTCAAACTGAGAAAAATGATTTGACTGTTGATATAAACTCTTACTATACTGATTTAGAACTACAATTACCATTATAGATCTAAGAAGACAATTACAGTTCCATTCTAGTTAATTTCCTACTACGCAGTTTATATTTTTATCTGGAGGCAGCCAAATGAGGATGGATTTCAATCGAGTCTGGATGCTCTCAGGGATTCATTCCCCATGTCGTCTGAGGGACAGACTTGCTCATTAGGGATGTATAAAAATAAAAAAAAATTAAAAAGCAGTACACAAATACAACGGAATTGAAATTTAATTGAACCTTGAAACACACAAGCTTAAAGTGTTTCTGTAATTTGATTGTATTTTTGGTGCCTTAAACTATTTATAAATAGACTCTGAGCAACCCTTTCAATTTTCTGCTAAGGTTAAATGCCTACATGTAGACTTTTGGGGTAATATTGTAAGTAGATAGAAATTTATATGCAGAACATCAGTACCTCAGTGTAATGCAGGCCCTCTCGAAGTCCCTGTGGGTCGACACGTACATTAACATGGCGGCACTGGTTCATGAGCTCCAAGTGAGAGGGGCACTGCACCCACGGCGCGCTGCATGTAAGTGCCAGGTGCAACTGTAGCGATATTCGTACAGAGTTTTCTAGGAGACAGACACAAGCAATCAGTCACATACACAAAGATCACACAGGCCCGGACATCAGCAAGGTGCTCGAGTGGGGAGTCTGCATGGAACAGATGTGGATCCTCCCAGATTAGTCAGGATGTTCACAGCCATGCTGTGCCACACATTACAAAACACATAAAGATAGAAAAGTCTCTTGGGGTCATCCTTGTCAAATTTCCTGAAAAGCTCAGAAGGATGAGGGCTGACGGCAACTAGGATATCTAACCTCAAGAGATATGATCACCCAGGGCACAGGATAATACCACGTGTGAAAGAGGATCACAAAACAACCAAAGCAGAGGAAATTAAGTGCAATGGAATTAAAGGCAAATGGGCCAGTCAGAAATCAAGGAAAGTGCACTTTGGAAATCTGTATCTGGTAACAGCTGAAAATGAAGGACTAGCGCCAATTCCTCTTCAATTGCCATTAACTGAACACCCTGTAGAGTTTATGCCTGGGGCTAACAACCATGTTTTGGAGCGGCATGGAATATATTGGACGTGCATAAATCAATAAAAGAAAAGTAGAAGAAGCAGTACAGTAATTAATTTTCCATTCTCTAAATGAATTAGTCTCTAAATTTGCTGTTTAAAATTAAATCTAAATTTAGCTCAGTAATATACAACATCAGGGCTCCCGAGTGGCACATCGACAAGGTGCACGACTATCAACCCGGAGATCGCAAGTTTGAATCCGGATTGACGCCACAGCCATCTGTGACCGGGAGTCCATGGGAGCTAATTGGCCGAGCTCTTGCAGGAGGGAGAAATGCCGTACGTTCACTTCCCTGTCACTCACAGCGATCACCAGCCAATCATGGGCCTCTGCGAGCTCATTCGTACAAGGGGGCGGATAGCGCTTTCCCTCCGAGTGTGTTAGGCCGCCCCCAAATACGCATGCGCAGCAGTTCGAAAAAAGGCGGGTGGCAGCAATCTAGTTGACAAAAATTATCACATAAGCAATTTCTGCTTACTGTACCCACTTCCTATGTTCACTTTGCTTTCTCTTTTCCTGCACTGATCATCAAACCTTATCTAGTGCCAACAGAGCTGGCTACAGTGAAAAAAAACCTGGTGGCTAGCGTCAGCTTGGTCTGTCATGGTGCGACAGTAAATCAGTGTAGACTGATCACAGAAGATTATTATGCATGTTTTGAAACACTGTTAATATTGCAGTGTGATTGGCACTGCCTACATGCAAACCTCCCAGCAGGTGTCTCTGTTAGGTGTCCGAGCCTGGGTTCGCGTCATAACTTTGAGCATTTACACTCTGATTACTAAAACTGATTCATTGTGTTATCCTTAGACGGGTTTCATTGTCCTTTACAATCGCCGTCGTGCAACTCAATGATGCACGACAGCCAATCAGCATCAACCCAGCAATGCAAAACAACCAATCAGCACTGCGGTGTGTACGGACACCAGACGGACATATTCGTAGTTTCTTAAGTGTGGTGTCCCCCTCCACTAATATTCAGCTGAAGTGCCTCTTACCAGTGTTTTCAGGAAAGACTGGCTCGATGCCAACTCCGTGATCAGAGGGAGTGGAGACATGGACGGCGTCCCTGAGGTAGATGCCCCGATGGTTCCCTACAGTAACCGTGAAGCCCAGGCTACTTGTGGGCATGGAAGCATGTTGCATGAGGTAGTCAAATGCCTTTTCCACCTACAGCAGAAACACATACGTCAACACACACACACACAGAGAGAGAGAGAGAGAGAGAGAGAGAGAGAGAGAGAGAAAGAGAGAGAGAGCTGCTATACCTGAATAATGCCATGACCCTGTGCAAACACTTCAATATCATCCACTTTCTGAGCTGTGTTTTCCAAAGCTCGTCTCACTGCTGCAACTGTGGGTCGCATCCCATTCTGCTTCAGACCTGCACACACACACACACACATTATTTTCAACCCAAAAAACAAACTCATTAAGAAAACATAAATGCACAACTGGTCTGAAGTCACATATCGCCTTGCAAACCTGCAACCAGCATTAAAGAACAGTGGGAACTTTATCAAAACAAGCATCAGTCTGATCTTTCTACCTGAGAGTACGAGCGCGATGCCTCCACAGGCGTTGGGAGAGGACATGGAGGTGCCGTTCATCAGCTGCGTGCCACGTAAAGTCCAGTTGGGTACAGAGGCAATGGCTCCACCAGGTGCACTGATGCTAACACCCAGAGCTCCATCAGTACTGGGACCCCTTGAGGACCACGTGTATTGGTTGGGAGGCAGCTTCTCCCTCAGCGAATATTCCGCCACCATCATGTCGGGTGTAACATAAGCACCGACACCTAGAAAGAATGAGGGTTTAATAAAGATCCAGCCTGGAGTTCAGTCCTGCCATTTAAAATATTTCTGCACGGATTCAAAAAGCGACTGTGTTTCTGACCTACGACACTACTCGTGGTTCCTCCAGGACATCCCACAGTGGACAGACATGGCCCGTTGTTCCCGGCACTCGACACGTACATAACGTTATGTTTCTGCACTGCCTCGCTGATTACTTCACAGATTCTCCTAAAAACACAACAATCAATTAAAAAACAATTAACGGTTTATTAAAGCATCTTGTTTTATTAAATGAATCTTCTGTCATGACAAAATTCTTAGGTCAAAAATACAAAAGTCTTAGCTTCTCTTTAACGCTAGGATATTTCACCCATTTTCAGACCTTTATTTTATTTATTGTGGACACCATTGGACCTAATCCAAAAATCTCCACAGTTCATAAGGAAGCTGCTTCCACAACGTCGTCTGAAACACTGGACCTGTTTGGCTTCCTCCTCCCATTTATGGTCTTTCTACTCTTTGCACTCACTTTGATCTGATTGGTCCCTGATCTCTATAGTGATATATATATATATATATATATATCCCCCACTTCGTCAAAGGCACACTTGGTATTATGTAAATTTACTCATTTTGACCCCTGTAACCCAAGGTTAACAGGCATGTTTATCGGCGTATTGAGTATAAATAAACAATCCTGTGCTAAATTTTACATATCTGACTGTTTACATGACCACGTGCATATTTCACATGGCTCCTGTGACTTTGAAATTAGGTCAAAGTGACCCAGTTTCAATAGGCTTGAAGACCTTGACACCAAGTATACCAACAGGTACGAAAAAAAACAAAACCCAATAAAATAAAATAAAGGAATTAAAAAAATAAGTACCCCCGCAGTGTTAACAGGCATTGACCCCTGTGACCTTGAAAAAGTATCGATAGGATGATAGGGCGTGCCGTAAGGACCATTCAACATAAATATAAAATAAATCCATAAAGAACCATAGTGTTAACAAGAAGAGTGTACGCCTCGCAATGGGGAAACAATTACAGGACACTTAAGTCAACTCACTGGTCTCCCCTATAATTTCACAAGTATGACAGCAGTAAATGAATTAAGGTGTCCAGGATATAAAAAGCCAGCTAAAGATGCAGAAGGAGAATTCATTTTAGACTGTTTAGTCTTTTGGTGATCGCTACAGCAGAAGAAACACTCAGCGCAGCCTCTGTTGTTTACTTCCAGTAAGGACGTTGACGCACCATGCCCTTTCTTTGAATTACTGTGGTTTAGTAACAATGCACATAGATAAACAGTGACATGTTAAACATCAATAAATGATTAAAGTTCTGATGACTCCACACAGTAAACCAGTAACAGCATAAATGTTCATGTGTAGAGTGTTTCGTCTGCTGAAAGACTAAAACTGACTCTTGATCTAAAACAGATTTTAAGGAAATGACTGTTCAGTATAAGACCCTGCTATATGGAGAGCTCTCAGTAAGCTGTACATATACTCACCCTGAGTTTGGCCAGTGGGTTGCCTCCCCGTAGCTGTAGTTCACAAGGTCGCACTTGTAGTTAATGACCTCGATCATCTATAAAGAGCAACATGAGGTACAATCAGAACACTACAAGGAATTCACTTTAATATGATAACTAACTGTTGAATCCCGATGAAAAGACAGTATGCAAATAAATACAGCAATCCATCCATCTTCACCCCTCATCACTCAGGGTCATGGGGGAAGCTGGAGCCCATCCCAATGGACTTTGGCCGAGAGGTGGGCTACACCCTGAACTGGTCACCAGTCTAGCACAGGACTAACACCGATACGAACACCCATTCACACTCACGTTTGTACCTACGAGCAATTTAGTGTAGCCAGTTGACCTAATGTACTAGGAGGAAACCAGAGTACCCGGAAGAAAACCATGCAAGCACAGGGAGAACATATTGACTCCATACAGAAAGGGCTGTGGCTGAGATTTGAACCAAGAACCTTTTCTCTGAGACCGTGCTAACCACTGAGACACCATGCCACCACAAATAAACATAAATCTAAAAAATAAAATTGATGAAAACGAAACTTTAATCGACATAAATGAATCCAGATCATTAGATTTCAATTTGTATTTAACACTGAGTAATAAGACTATGGGTTTAGTAATAATAATAACACAATGCCCAGTCAGCAGGTCCTACCGCTCGGATCAGGCCTGTTCCGGTCTCCATCGTGCTCAGGCGAGTATCCCCTATTTTTACAGCCAAGATCTGGGCACCAGGGGCCACGCCATTTCTCTCTGGTTCTTCTGGGAAGTAACCTGCCGCTATGCTGGCGACATGAGTCCCATGAGCACCTGCAAAGCCAAAAACTCACCAATGAAAACTTAAGAGAGCTGCATTGCTTTTAATATGCTAATGATCATGCAAGAGGGCATGTATATTAAAAATAAATAAATAAATACATTATTTATTTTTAAAAAAAAATCCAAAACACATCACAATGCTCGTTACTTTAACTTTGTTTTCTTCATTAATATTAGAGTGGGCAGACTGTAAACCCAGGTGCGTGGACAAGCAGACAGACATTATGCACATCATGACTCTTACTGTTTCATTCACAGGTAGTCCAAAAATTAGAAGAATAATGCATACACTGTACTTGCTATTAATAACATTCTAACCTCCACTGGTGACAATACACAGAGTATTCCCCTCATCATAGATGTTGATGGAGTAATTGAGCATCTCGGCATCTCCTAACGTAGCGTACTCCTGCCTTTCCCTGTAGGAACTGAGCACGGAACAGGACGCCAAATCTCCGCTCTCGGACGTATCCACCACTCCCCTGCACAACAATCAATACACGTACACACAAGATTCAAACAACTTCGTAGGCTATGAAAAGTCCAAATCACATCACATAATGATAAGCCTTTAGAACTAGTTTTCAAAAACGGTAAGTTTCAGTGGAAATCTTCAGTAGAAATTTGCTATAATCAAATTACTATCAAGTTCCGGTCATTCAGATGGAAGAAAGCACTGCATGTTGTAAGAAAATCAACAAAATGTGTACAGACTTGGTATTCTGTTAAGTAACATTAATCTCTCTTCATTTTAATGCAATGTAATAAATAAATATTTGAATGACTACAAGCACTCAGAGAGCGCAAACCTCTGCCTAGGAAGGACAGTCTCTCTGCTGTTTTTCCCCCTCGACCAAACTAATAATTTGTTCCTTGACCTTTTCTACACCTTCCCTGAAAATTTCAGGAAAATCGGTTCATTACTTTTTCCACAAACACACAAACGCTGGCAAAAACATAACCGCGTTGGCAGAGGTAACAAGCGTGAGCTGAGCAAAAATAACACCCATCCATGTGGTGGGCAGATCTCCAATCTGCCTCAGAACTAACACAGTGACAAACAACCTCTCACATACTCATTCACACCTACACGCAATTTACAGTATCCAGGTGACCTAATGAGCATATCTATGGAGTGTGGGAGGAAACTCTCACCGGCACGTAGAGGACATGCAACTCCATACAGAAACATCCAGTCAGCCTTAAGGTTCGAGAAAAAATAACATTTTACCCAAAAATGCTCAGCAATATCCACCAAGTCTGGAGCGAATAACTGGTTTAATATATACTACACAGGAACAAAAAAGCAAACCAAAACAAGATACTAGGGGTGCCGGAGAAAAATCTGAATCGCGATTCTTATTTATTAGCATTCTGAATCGATCCAAATTTTCAAGAATCAATTTTTAAGAACACGTTTT
>JAQMYF010000009.1:18544622-18558755 GCA_030014195.1 Neosilurus mollespiculum | reverse complement strand
AGGTGTGTGTGTGTATATATAGTACTGTATAGCAACCCCACAATGAGCCAGTGCACAGCATGATGCACTGATTTACATCTGTATATTTTAACCACAAAAGCATGCCCTGCTCATCCATGTGCCATGCATGTGTGTGCATCAAAACTGCATCTGCATGAAAGATTGAAATCATTTAGAAGATATCTGCAGCAACTAGTTGCACTCCAGGCTACGTCATCCTAGTAGATCAGTGTTTGGGTAGCTGTATTAGTCTCTTTGTGACAGTAAAAATAAAACTTTACAGACTCTATTGTACAGGGTGACCCAAAAAAAACCCACTCTGTATACTGAACTATCAGAGCTTGTAATACCATTTATTGGTATTCTTGGTTTAACTGTAGCACCTCACATCACCTGATAAAGCAGACGTACTGTACACTGTACGTCTCATGTGATCGCTAATGAGCATATCAATAAACCTGGATGGGTTTCCCACTGCGCTTATGAAACCGAAGTTTTATAAATCGCATCCGTTCTGCAGAAAATTTCCAGTTGCGTAAAGACAGTTTGCGCTGCAGGAAGTGGGCATCATCTGTGACTGAAATCATGTTGCGAGTGTTTGGGGTTATTACACAGTTGTGAGACACACCCTTTCTAAGCGAAATCTCACTTCTTTTACTAGGTGTGTGTGTGTGTGTGTGTGTGTGTGTGTTGTGATGCTATCAGTGAGCAGAAAACTGCCTGTCAGGGTTTCCTGTTGATATTTTGCATGAACTGTTAGTGTATTTGCTTACTGTCGGTGTCAGAGAGGAGGGGGGGGTGTTTACCGATACACTATGCACCGTCCCAGGTTTGGGAAAGAAAGCGTGTACAATTCTAATAATCATAATAGCAGCCATCGTAATACAATTAGTAGTACTGCTGTTAATAACAATGTAATTACTGTTATGTAAACGGTGGCATGAAGTAAATGGTTGCCCATCGCTGTTCATTCATATAGTTATTTGCCGATCTACTTAATCCTGCTAGGGTCGCGGGGAGGCGTAGCCTATCTCAGCCGACTCTGGGCGAAGGTGGTCCTTGTTGGGGCTCACAGCTATTCAGAAGAACAAAAACATGACTTATGGTTACGTCTGCTTTGTGTTCATTCTGTTCCATTCAGGATTAAACAATCAGATCAACAATTTCTACTCATTTTCATCAGGCCATGTCAGGGAAAAGAGGGTGTTTAATTTTCTTTGCTACCGGATCCAGAGTTCTCGGCCCAGTTTCCTGAGGGAACGTTTGTCTGGAGGAAGCATCTAAGGGGTCGGGAGCTTCTGGTAAGGGGTGCAGGGAGGAAACGGGAAAGCACTCCGGATAGCTCGAAGGAACTGCAAAGGCGCTCTAGGCAGCTTGTTTTCAGTGTACGCGGGTACGACTCGGAATAATGTCAAGCAGATGGAATCTGATTGACTTTCACACCAAGAGTCTGAATGCTTTAATGCTGACGGGTTTTAAAGAAGGTGCAGGTTCGTAGAAGAAGCTTCAGTGAAGACACAGGAGGGAGTCGAGCACACTGCTTAGTCAGGGGTTGAATTGCAGTACGTGAGAATCAACTCCCTGTCTGTACGTCAGGGGGAGAAACAAGGCAAGAGGAGGAAGTGTTCCCTGTGTCCACATGGTCTTCCTGGATGCTCGCCAACAGAGTTCATCCAAAACCTTGAGGACTTCTTGGATCACCGAGAAAAGGACGAAGGGGGCATACAGGGCTGATGTCATCTTCACTTTCCATAAAGGGACAAGCTGAGATTTTTCGGGCTAGGACTTTTCGTTTCAAGGCTGTACATAGGTGATGTGCACGTTTAGCCTCAGGTGCCATAGTTTCCCTGATCTGCCTGGTGCAATTTGTGCCGTAACAGTCAAGAGATGCCGTACGTACAGTGTATTCTAAATATTTACAGCTTTCAGCCTCTTGCTTTGATGATACAGGAGATATTTACAGTTTTGTTATTAGTGGTCAGAATAACTGCGAATATAATTCACTGAAAGGGAAAGGACACATACATGAAAGATTTGCGAAACTTGTTCTAAAAGTCTCTTAAACCCACCAGGACAAATAGTGAGGGTTCTAATAGTGTCTGCCGGATCAGAGCTGGGGCAATCGGACTGGGTTAGGTGTGGAACGTGTGTAACTTGCTTTTGGATTTCATAAAGACAGCTTTGCATTTCTGTATAAACACACAGATTATCCAGTAATAAAAGTGCAGGATGAGATGTACCCATACATCATCCTCGTCACCTCTATTATATCGTTTGATTATATGTAGGGCGGCACGGTGGCGCAGTGTTAGCACGTCCGCCTCACAGCAACAAGGCCTGGGACTGATTCCCCGGCTCGGGCGTTGCATTGTGGAGGCTGTAAGTTCTCCCCGTGCTTGCGTGGGTTTCCTCCGGGCGCTCCGGTTTCCACCAACAGTCCAAAGTCATACATAGTAGGCTGATCAGCTCTTCTAAATCGCCCCCAGGTGTGAGGGTGAGTGTGAACAGTTGTGTGTTTGTTGGCCCGTGGCCCAAGTCGGCTGAGATAGGTGCATGCCTTCCCACGACCCTAATTAGGATTAAGCGGCTTAGAAAACGAATGATTGAATGAACGATTAAATCTAATCGCTTCACTTCCTATTTTCTGCAGAAAAATCTGGGATATTTTTATAAAATTGTTAAAAATGATATATGCGCATCAGCCATAACATTAAAACCAACTGACCGGTCTGTAGCTAGGAAGCACCACATGCTGGCTGCACTGCACTGTAATTGTGTTCTGACTCCTGTTTGTCCTTCTTTGGACCACCTTTGGTAGGTATTTGCCCCTGCATACATGCCAACAAGACCTGCAGATTTGGGGACGAACAGACATTTAGACATCACAGAGTTGTTCTTGTCAGAGTCACTCCAGTCTGACTACTTGCCCACTTTTCCTGCTTCCAACACATCAACTTCGAGAACAAGATATAAATCGGTGCCATTCGCTTCACCTCTCTGTTTTCATAATGTTTTTAATGTGTTGTTATTGTTCTGATGGGTGTGTATTCGATGTCACCTCTGTTATATACTGCACCACCGCCCTTCCTGTCGTATTGTAGCAGCACATTGCTTCACTTTTAATTTGCATGAAGTTAGACCTCGTCTTTATCATGCCGCTCACCTGCCCTATTTTACCTCATTTAAAATTCCAGTTCTAAGGAAAATGAAGTCTGAATGACTTCCTGGTGCCTTGTCAGGTTTTCAGGTATGTATGAAGGTTTCGGGTGTACACATGAATAAATCAGCAGAAGTCTATTATCCACCTTTATACTTGAACTTCACGTGGATTGACTGTGGGTCGATAGAGTTTAGTAAGGACTGAAGGACTGACCAAACATTCTGTATTTTTACATGCACATTATTATTCCATGTTTATTCCGAATTTGGTGCAGTTTTTTTATATAAGCAGCATTTTCTCTTTGGATATTTTGAATGTAACATCTTCTAATTAAGATGTGAGATACGATGATATTGTTCGGGTTTTAGGAATCTTCTTTGGACATGTATAGAGTGCTTTGTGCTCTTCGCTGTACACAAACCAACTACACTAATGCTCACCCTAATCCAAGCATGTGAATGGAGGAAATAATTTTCATTACTCATGTAAATAGATCAAGGCGGCACGTGACGTAGTGGTTAGCACGTCTGCCTCACAGCAAACAGGTCCTGGGTTCGAGTCCCGGGCTCGGGCATTTCTGTGCTTGTACGGGTTTTCTCCGGGTACTCCGGTTTCCTTCCATAGTCCCAAGACATCCACGTTAGGCTAATTCTTTGCTCCAAATTGCCCCTAGGTAGGAGTGGAGTGTGAATGGTTGTGGTTGTGTTGCCTTGTGATGGTCTGGCGAGCTGTTCAGCAAATGAGTCAAAGTGAGTGCAAACAGATTAGTATGGACTTCATCACATCACTAACAAGGTGTATCGCGGCGCAGCTGTGACTGTATGTGTATGCATGTCGCCGTCTGATGGATCGGTGTCCCATCCAGGGCGTATTGGTGTCCATATGTGTTCCTGAGAATGATAAAGGGCTTAACAAAGTGAGTGAATGTGATTGCGTAAAGCTGAGGAGGAAAAACGAGCTGGGAGACATGTGGGTGTTAGGGGGCAGGTTCGTCGAAGGGGATTAAGTAAAGACATAGGAGGAAATCGGGCATGCTGCTTAGTCAGGGGTTGAATTACAGAAGGCAAGAGAAGGAAGTGTTCCCAGTGTCTACATGGCCTTCCTGGACGCTGGCCAACAGTTCATCCAAAAGCTTGCTAACTTATTGGATCACTGAGGAAAGGGCAACGAGAAGAAAAGGTTACTTCAGGGTTCTCCACGTAGAACGTGTACACATTACACATTACATTGCTTGCACATTGAACCGGGACATTTTCAGGACGGGGAAATTGATTGTTCATTACCGAGTGAAAAAGTCTGGAATGACTGTAGCATGCAGTCGAGTCAAAACAAAAGGCTGCATTCAGTTAAACGAAAGTGTACATGGCAGAGCTCGACTTCCTACAGTCAGAATACTGTGGTTTTGACGAGCTACTTGTGTCCTTAGACCTCAAGCAGAAATGGAAAGCTCTTTTTTTTCACCAGCATTGTGGAGGGCCAGAACTACAGTTCCGTCCTGTTGAGGAAAAAAAAAAATCCTCGGACTTTTATTACCCTGGCTGCAGTCATTTGCACATGAAAATGTGTTTTGCGTCCCGAATGCTTTTAGGAGTTCCTCGGAGTCAAGAACACCACGTCAGCAAAACAGGGTTAAAAATAGCTCATGACGACCGCTAGAACCTGTGCTATAGCGTGGTGCAGTGCAACCCTACACCTACACTACACTACAACACTACACCTTCTGGGATTAGACTTCACATTGAGGACATTGTCATCACGGTTTAGCTAAAACATAGTGTTGCACCCCTATTCTGGTTTAAGGGGAGAAGTACATTCATTTCACAGGAAGGAAGTGATCTCAGCTTCCACATGGCTTTACTGGCAGCTGGCCAACAGAGTTTCCCCAAAATCTCAGGGGGTGGCTGTTGAATCACGGAGGACGGTAGTTCACATCCATGCCCGAATAAATTTACTGTATGTCGTTAATATGTGAATGTTTCAAGCAGTAAAGGTTTCCTCGCAGTTGTAAACGGGATCAGTTAATTCATTTTACTGATCATATTTGATTTACAGACAGGGCGGAGTCAATGCAAATACGTTTATTTTGCATGCATAATGAGTGACTGAACCCAGCAGTCACCCCATGATCAGCAAACGTACATGCAAATTATTACAACTACAAAGCAGGTATGATATTTACAGAAGGTTTTAATAACGATTGTGAACGATGATGATTTAATAAGATTGATCCAGATTTTTTCTGAATACAGTAATTAAAAAAAAAAAATTATACTTCATAATGTCTACAACAATATATTATTTTTATGTCTTATTACATACTGTATTACAATTTATATATATATATATATATATATATATATATATATATATATATGCACCTCAACGCATATTAAGTGAGACCACATTTTAGCATTTTTGCTAATATTGTATATATTTTAGCTAATATACAGGGGTGAATGTGCTTGTGTGCAGGTGTGAACACTGCCATGGATCAAAGCAGAATGCCATCATATTGCTCTAATATGGTCCATTTCAGTGAAGATTAAAAAAAAATGCACTTTTTGTTCATCCCCATGTTACAGATTTGGGTCCAAGGGGTGGGCGCTTATTAAGAGGAAACACATTTAAAAGAAGCGCATGTTACTAAGATTCTACTGTATATAGTATATAGTTGTAGATTGGCCAATCAGAACGTGCGATTGCTCATATCCAGGGGTACAGATAGAATAAATCCCAATATCTTAGAACCATATCGTGCATTGTGTTTTTATTTGTCAGGATTTCTATATTAATCCATCATTTCACATTTCATTTCGTTAGCTACATACACTTCAGTTCTAACCAAATTTAAGCAGAGACCCTGAAAAGGTTTTCATTAACACCTTCTTTAAGAACAGACTCAGTTTTGGTCCATTCGTGTCTTGAACGCTGTACAAAATGAGCACAATATTAATAATTAAATCTCACACGGTTCAGTTTCAGTCTGAATCTCAGGGGTTTTTTTTTTGTTTTTTTTTTCTTTTTTTGGACATCTGAGGTCACTGTGTCTGTGAAGAACAATTGGCACATACAAAAACAAATTATACATTATTTCCTCCTGCCTTTCACATGATATAAGTACATTGCTGTGATTGTTTTTTGCAAATCAGCCGCAACACGTCTACTTTTTTCATCGCAAATGCAAATGAAAGTCTGCTGATTCAATCAGGGCCTCATGTTAACCACCAGATCTTCTCAGTCAGTTCTCAAGTCTATTAAACGAGCAACATAAAAACTCATCTTCGACAATCTGCTAGCACTTTTGCTAAACTCCCGATGATCTGCTGATGTGAAACCATTACAGTGTTAATAGTCTGTTTAAATACAGACCTAGGATCATTTGCTGCGCCGCGTTCTTGAAAAAGTGTTGAATCTTGCTCGTGGCCAGTTCTGGTTGCCTAGGTAACCCTTTTGCATGTTTCTCTCTTCTAAATGTTTCCAAGTGAAACCATGAGCAGTGAACAGCTAGTTTCCTACAGATAGTATACATCCTCGAGTATCTGACTAGTTCACTAATAAAAAGCTTATTATTATTATTATTATTATCATCATCACATGGCAAGTATGGAACAGAGACTCCTGTGTATTATGAACTGGGAAGAGTTACACATACTGTATATAAATATGTACCCATGGGAGATGGACCCAAGCCCAGCATCAACGGTTATTATCCTTGTAAATTTTCTGTATTCATTATTGATCTGCTCGTCCATGTCAATATAGGTGGAATCAAAGGTTTTTGGGGAACTCCGTGTTTGGCAGCGTCTGTCAGTCAAACGCAACTTTTAAGCTCTGACTGGTTTTGGCTCGAATCGTATCGAAAGTCCTACTTAGTTGAAACTCTGTACCCGCCCACTTCACGTCGGTTGAGAAAATTTGGCCTCTCGGCACCCATTTCACTGGCATTCACCGACTTTTCATGGTCATTAGTTGATCATCACTTCCGGTTTTCATGCAGCTTACGAGGCTCTAAGAAGTCTGATTTAGGAAGGAACCCCTTGATAGGGAACCCAAATTCTTGAACCTGGAGACCCTCCTGGTGGATCATGAATTTGTTTATGCCAGTGCTGTGAGGAATTTTATGAATGGATGGCGTGTCTGGACAGTGTGTCTGCTCTCTCTCTCTCTCTCTCTCTCTCTCTCTCTCTCTCCCTCCCTCCCTTCAAGCTCCTGTATCTATTTCTGCCGATCTTCCAGGCTACTAGCAGAGAATATAACCCCATCTCATCCCCTCTCATCTTCTCTCAGGCCTGAAGCCAGTCATTGGGTTTCACCGTCTCAGCTCGTCTCAGCTGCGTAAAAAAATGCCACGTGAAACGCAAAACCCACTTCCTGTTGTGACCCTTTGAGTCGATGAATTTTGCATCAAACACACGGCCCTGTTTCCGAGTTTGACGCTCATGAGGACTGTGTCATGAACGCTGTTCCAGACGTTTGTGAGCACGAGAAACAGAAACTGTGTGAATTCAGTCGATCAGTGCCAAACCGCCGTGTATGCATCGTGGCTCCCTGTATGTTTTTAATCCCCGGGGCGCTGGTCACTATTCTGATAGCTGATGTTTCGGATCGAGTCGTTATGTATTTCGTCACGCAGACGTCAATTTTTTTTTCCCCAGCAGCTTGGTTATCAGCGGTGCCATGACCTTATTCAGGCGACAGTAGCTGAATGCCTATATTTGGGCAGCGCGGTGCTGCTCATCGCTTCTCCGTATAAAATGAAACAGCCTGACAGGATGTCTTACACATTTTCCTCTCCCCAGCGCCTCACAAAGGCAGCGCAGCAAATGAAGCAGTCTGTCGAACAGCTGCCAAAGATCCCCTCCGAGCCGAAGGCGCACGACCACAACTCATCCCAACCATCACCGCGCTCTTTAGCTAGAGATGACTGCGGTTATTATCCGGCAGATTAAAGAGTGTCGGGGAGTGGGTGGGGGGACACGATGCCTACAGACAGAGCTGTTTTAATGACCTCCTCCTCACAAATACCCCCAGGCAACAGAGCAGAACAAAGCATCCATGTGTGTCAAGTGTCTGTCCTCAGTTTAAAGCTGGGCTCAGCGCTATTAATAGCATTAACATTAGCGCTAGTCTCAGATGTGTTTGCAAAAACACCTAGCGTCAGGCTAATTTAACTGTTTCTTTTTCTTTCTTTTTTTTTTTTAAGGGATCACAGAACGCTTAACAAAATGCTTCACTCTCCGCTGCTTTTGAAACTACATCTTGGACGCAGCCTGAAATTCCATTCGTACGATCTCATTTCCTGTTACAGTTCTCCTTCTCTTTCTCCTTCTCTTTCTTGGGTCTGCTCTCATGCCATTCCTGCCCCCCCATCACCCCCCACCCCGCCACCCCTCCAACTGTCCCTGTGCTCTACCATCCCTCTTGTCCTTTCGTTCCTCCTCCTTCCACATGCTTGCTGTGGGGTTTGGGATTTCCCAGTTCTTCTACCAAAATTGTCCAGATGTCCAAAAAAAAGTGTATTTACTTCCTGTTGCACTCCTCAGATCATGAAGGACTTTTATCCAAGTTAGTGATTAGCTTTCCCGTGTTCTGTGTGTCCCAGTAGCCATGATGTAACACACACACAGGTCTGTGCAGCAAAGGAAAACAGGCCTCGTTCTCCGGACTCCGGAGCGGCGCTTCGTCCTTCCCGCTTACCACCTCCTCCTCCTCCTCTTCCTCTTCCTCGTGTCCGCCGCACCCTTCTTTTTGCTCCTACCTTCATGCCTGCATTGTGCTGATTGTTTTTTCAACACTGCAAGCATTAGTGCTTGTTTACCCTCAGTGGTGTCATGGTGGTAACACAGGGACATTCAGGTTTTTTGTTTGTTATTAGTTACTCAGCAGACGAGCAGCTCCAGGTGTGAGGCGGTGACAGTGCGATGCCCTCCGCGCCTTAACCATGGCTCTGTGTACACACTGCAATGGTGGTGGATTAATCAGTGTGTAGAGATGATCGACTCTCAGAATGAGGAACATGCAGGGAGAGAAAGAAAGTAAATTCCAGTCCAGTGTAATAATCATCTCACCACTTAAACCACGGAACACAAACACCTTCAACGAGCGGCGCACCCGAGTCCCAAAACTGACACTCGTACTCTCTCTCTCTCTTATATATATATGTGTGTGTGTGTGTGTGTGTGTGTGAGTGTGTGTGTGTGTGTGTGTGTGTGTGTGTGTGTGAGTGTGTGTGTGTGTGTGTGTGTGTATTTCTTTCTTTTTCCCCTCTATCTCCCTCTCTCTATCTCTCTCTCTGTCTCTCTCTGTTTCTCTCTCTCTGTCTGTCTATATATATATATATATTTCTTTCTTTTCCCCTCTATCTCCCTCTCTCTCCCTCTATTTCTCTCTCTCTCTATCTGTCTGCCTGTCTATCTATCTATCTATCTGTCTATCTGTCTATGTATCTTGCTCCATCTATCTCTTTCTCTGTCTCGTGCTCACGCTCTCTATCTCTCACTCTCTCTATCTCTATCCCTCGCTCTCAATCTCTACACACACATGCTCTCTCTGTCTCTCTCTCTTCATCTTCTGTCTAATATATATTTCTCTCTTTCCCTCTATCTCCATCTCTCCCCATCTCTTTCTCTCTCTCTTTATCTCTCTCTCTCTATATATATATAATATATATATATATATATATAAATTTTGCTCTATCTCTCTCTCCATCTCTTTATCTCTCTCTCTCTCTCTCTCTCTTTCTCTCTATACACACACACATACTTTCTCTCTGTCTCTCTGTCACTTCACCTTCTTCTTTTCACATCTTTTTTTCTGTCATTCACATTTTCACACAGTATTTCACTTACACTCATCCCTGCCTTTCATCACTCTCTGGAGCTCCGTTGCTCCAATTTCCTCTTTCTGTAATTATATTTTACCACCTACACAGGCGTGTGTGTGTGTGTGTGTGTGTGTGTGTGTGTGTGTGTGTGTGTGTCAGCACATATAGAGAAAGAAATGTCACTTGAAGACACAAATTCCTCCTTAAAGTTCCAGCGCTTTTAAGAATGAATCCTTTCTTTATTTAGGATGTGTGTGTGTGTGTGTGTGTGTGTGTGTTGACAGACAGTGATGCATGAAAGCCAAAAGTGATCGCTTTATAGTTTTCTATATTATTGCATAAATATGAGTGAAACCATCGTAAATGTTTTATTTATTTATGTTTATTTTCCCCACTAAATTTATTCGTATCCAATTCCCACCCATCAAGTATTGCCTTCCCTATCATATGACCACCACCAACCAGGGAGGGGTGTAAGCATGTACATGCCCCCTCTGTGACAATGCTGCCTCTTTACGAACTGCTACACACGCATATTTGGAATGCACTCGGACAGAAAAGTGCTATCCGCCCCCTCATACGAATGAGCTCACAGACGTCCATGATTGGCTGGTGATCGCTGTGAGTGACAGGGAAGTGAGCGTATGCCATCCGTCATTTTCCTGGCGACACAGCTCAGCACTGGCCGATAATGTGTTATCTCAGACTGGTGTCTGCTCCACGCAGCCCAGCCAAAAGGACAGAACAACGAGGTCGTGTCACTACCAGGGCTCGAACAGCCAGTGAAGAAGGCAACACGTCACTGTGCATGTCTAATAGTAATACAGTAGAGTCTCGTTAATATGCGCTGCTTTTAAATGCGTTTTCCATTCTTATGCGCCCACCCCTTGGACCCCGGTTTGTAACATGGGGATGACCAAAAAGTGGATTTTTTTTGTGATTTTACCTGAAATGGACCATATTTGAACAATATGACAGCATTCTGCTTTGATCCATGGCAGTGTTCACGCCTAAACACAAGCACATTCACACGCACATGTTAGCTAAAACATATAAAATATTTGCAAAAATGCTAAAATGCGGTTTTACTTAATCTGCGTTGAGGTGCATTGGACCCCAACACGTGCATAATTAACGAGACTTTACTGTAGTAGTGTGGCAGCTTTCGCACGCACTTGACAAGGGCAAAGGACTGACATTGCCTGACGGAACCGATGATGTCATATGTGGTTGTTTTAAAGATTTACATCAGCATTACATTACAGCATTTGGCAGATACTCTTATCTTAAGGGCCTTGCTCAAGGGCCCAACAGGGGTGATAGTGGGGATTGAACCGCTGACTTTCGGATCAGTAACCCATCACCTTAACCACTAAGCCACCACTGCCTTAAAGAGCTAATAATTTCAATAAAGCAATTATAACTAAAAGGTTCACAAACTTTCAAGCACCACCGTGTGTGTGTGTGTGTGTGTGTGTGTGTGTGTGTGTGTGTGTGTGTGTGTGTGTGTGTGTGTGTGTGTGTGTGTGTGTAAAACCCTATCATAAGAAGGCTGCCAGCCTCAGGATGACGAACACCTTCACATGAATGAACGCTGTTACTCCGAGACCCATGAGTTGATGCCCATGCAGTATCAAAGGCAAGCGGAGCACGCACAGCATGTAGAGCATGCCGCCCCTCGCATTCAGACAGCACTGCTGTTTTTTGTTTTTTTTTTTTACTTTTGGTATGGTTTTTTGTGACATCATCAGGACTTAATTTTTGTGCCGCCCGGGACCCCCCAGGCTGTTGTCTCGTTGCAGTAATGGCTTCTTATTTTTTTCTTCTTCTTCTTTTTTAATATATTAAAACTAGAGGCACACACACACACACACACCCGAAGAGGAATCTCTGGAGGAAACGTTTACACTCGGCTGCATGGGTAATAAACCTTTATTTTGCAGACGATTATTAAAACACAAAATTCACTTCCTGAAAGGAAAAGAGATATCGTTCTTACTTTCATTCAGCAAGGAACAGTAGAGCGAGCCACTGTGGCTGTGTGACCGAAAGAGAACTGAAAGTGGAATAGACAGACAACAGCTGTGGAGGGAGGAAAAAGTGAGGAAGAGAAATAAAGTCAGATGTGAAGTGATGCGGCAGTGAGAGACGCAACGACAGGATGAAGGCGAGATCACAGATGGCAGAGAAAGTGTCTCTTCTGTTGTTTTTCAAACACACACACTTTCCCTCTCACTCTCCGATGGACTGCTACAGTACCGACACTAATGATGAAGATTTCTTAGCAACTCAGTCATTCATCCATTTTCTAAGCCGCTTTATTCTAATTAGGGTGGCGGGGAGGCTGGCACCCATCTCAGCCGACTCTGGGCGAGGGCTCGGTACACCCTGGACAGCTCGCCACGCCATCGCAGGGCCAACACACACACAGCCATTCACACTCACACCTAGGGGCGATTTGGAACACCCAGTTAGCCTACTGTGTATGTTTTTGGACTGTGGGAGGAAACGGGGTGTTTCTGTGTGGAGTTTGCATGTTCTCCTCGTGCTTGCGTGGGATTCCTCCGGGTACTCCGGTTTCCTCCCACAGTCCAAAAACATGCACAGTAGGCTAACTGGGTGTTCCAAATCACCCCTAGGTGTGAGTGTGAATGGCTGTGTGTGTGTGTTAGCCCTGCGCCAGTGTCTGGCGGGCTGTTCAGGGTGTACCCTGTCTTCTCCCAGAGTTGGCTGAGATAGGCTTCAGCCTCCTCATGACCCTAATAGGATGTAGCGGTTCAGTAAACGAATGAAAACAAATACTCGCACGCACATGTATGTGTGAGGACAGGGAGCCAAACTCAGAGCCTGGGTGCGTTGCCTCCCACCGAGAAAACAAGCACGCCTTAAACACACACACACACACACACACACACACACACACACACTGCTGGAGAACATACACAGAGACACGGCAGGCCACACTTCGAGACTTGCCCTCATATCTCTCTATCACTCTTTCTTCTTTCTCGACCCTTCTTCCCCTCTCGTCTTACTTTGGAAACAGAAGGGAAGCAGATACAGGGCACAGAGGGTTGCACTTCCTGTTGTGGTGTCTTCCTGTGGCGCAGGGGCTTGAAGCGTCTGGCTTGGATTTACTTAGAATTGTGTGTGTGTGTGTGTGTGTGTGTGTGTGTGTGTGTGTGTGTGTGTGGATGTCTCAGCAGTCATTTTGGTGTGACTACTTGCTTTGTGGGTTGATGGATCATAGTGTGTCATTATTGGTCATCCTACAAGTCTCTTCTTGTCTTGTGGCACACACACATGCACATACACACACACACACACACACACACCTAAGTGTCTTTTTACTCATTCTCATTTCTGTCTTGGTGGGTGTTTGGATCTGCATGAGCTAAATAATGCTATGTCTGCTCCTGGCACCCCACCTCCATACTTCCATGCCTACACACACACACACACACACACACACTCACGCAAACACACACATGCACACTCACACTCACTCTGTCTCTGTCTCTCTCTCTCTCTCTCTCTCTCAGTCTAATCTGCCTGTTGATGCCATCACCGCTGAGACAACCTGAAGGGTGTAATCCAGTCAGGATCTGCGATTGTGTGTGTGTGTGTGTGTGTATGTGTGTGTGTGTGTGTGTGAATGTGGGGAATAAAGGAACAGGATATGGAGAGATTTGTAGATCTTTGGTGGCCTGATATCATCATTAACCTAATCCCGTGATGCCACTTTTTTCGCCATGCTCGATTTGTTTGCTTTAATCTCACTCCCGTACAAAGTACTGATTCTTTATACTGAAACATGCAGCAGTAACTCCATTGTGTAGGATTCAGTAGATAGCAACCTTACCCCTCCCTTTCAATTTGTGTGTATTAGAACGTATGGTTACATTATAAGTACCTTCCTCCATTTTTTTTTTAATTCGGGTTCTCAGACCAGTCATCCAGAACCAAAGACGGATTCCTCTTCTGTCTTTATTCTCTCTCTTCCTTCCGGATTCATGCTAGCTAGCACTTCTGCTTCATAACAAGAAGGTCCTGGGTTCGAGCCCCATGGCTGGGGAGGGTGTCTCTGTGTGGAGTTTGCGTGGGGGGGGGGGGGGGGGGGGGGGGGGGGGGGGGGGGGGGGGGGGGGGGG
>JAQMYF010000009.1:18487813-18500745 GCA_030014195.1 Neosilurus mollespiculum | reverse complement strand
ATGATCATGTCTTTATTAGTGGGCAAACCAACAAAATCCGCAAGGGATCAAATACTTTTTACTCTCACTGTATGTGTGTGTGTGTGTGTGTGTGTGTGTGATAATAATCTCAGTTTTTCTCACTGTTCTCCAGGGCAACTTTAAAGAGTCTTACATGGCCGCGTTTTACGATTATTTCAACGAACAGAAGTATGCAGATGCTGTGAAAAATGTGAGTCGATTCTGTGTTTTCTAACTTAGACTGTAGTTGGATTTAGACTGAAATAGATTTTGGGTATTACAGAGCACCTCCACTTGCCGCAGCGCGTCCTGTTCATCTCTGTGTGGAGTATTGTTTTATCAGCCCAGTGTATGATGAGTACCATTATCATGTAGATTATGATATTAATTTAAATAAAGTGAAAAGGCTGTAAGTTATCTAAGGCGCATCAGTATTGTTCATTGTTTACTTGATTTCCATATATCCTACCACATATAAGCATCACCAGGGGTGAGAAGAGGGAGGAAGCCCTGCCATGTAACAGCAACATTTCAAAGCAATCACATACTGTTCGTGTTAATGCTTTATTCCAGCTTTAATAAACCGTATTATGCAGTACACACTGCTTTCTGTTAATGAATCCATAAACAACTGGCCTTCGATGCTGTTTTATAAATGCTGATGGATCCGTTCTTTCTGATGTGTACATGTTGTGTGCTTGTGTGCAGTTTCTCGATGTGATTTCATCGTCCGGGAGGTGGGCCCAGAAAAGCATCGAAACACCCATCATGTTAAAAGAAGGGTAAGCAGCAAGTAGCAGTGTTGTGATGTATTCATGATCAGTGGCTAACCCAGAGAAGAGTGAATGCATGTGCTAAATTAAAGTTTTGTGTCTTTTTGCAAGTGTGGTGCTTCCACTGTCAACTTAAATATTAACAGCAGAGTCGATGGAAAACATACGTGTGTATCTCTAAACTTTCTGTCAGATTTTAGGCCCTTGTTAATTAATCGATGAGCTGAATCATCCTGTATTAAATTAGGTGATATATTCATCTCTGTAGTGCTGTAACCATCTAGGACTAGAGTCTGACGCCTCTGGCCTTTAAGACACATTCAGGTGTCTTTTTTCTTGTATTTCTCTGCTGGGCACAGGAGCGTTAAACTGACTAATAAGAGGGTTGATGGGAAGGGTCCTTGCAGGTAAGCTGCACCTGATTGGCCGCACCTCTGACCCTCACAGCCCTTTCCACTTCCCTGATACGTGTAAATTGTATGAGCAATTATCAGGGAAGTGCTGAACGTAATAATATGCCAAAGTAAATGCAGACGAAAGCTCCTGCCATTGTTCATTGTGTTGTGTGTTGTTGCCAAAGACATTATCAGAAGAGGAGACGCAGACTCTCATCGCAAGTCATCCTGGACGTGCTCCTGTTGAACTAGATGAGAAGAGGAATACACATTTAATGTAAAACAAGAACTTAATGTACAGCGATGGTCTGTCAGGTTGTGCAGGGTGTACCCTGCCTTCACCCAGTGTCACCAGTCTCCCTACGATCCTAGTGGGATTAAGCAATTTGGAAAATGAGTGAGTGAGAGTGAAGAACTTAATGAATGGGGGTCCTGATTAGGGGAACAGGCTCAAATATATATATATATATATTGTTGCCTTTTTGATTTGTTGACGTCACTTTCGGGGAAAAAAACTGCTAACCCCAGCAGTTCAGTCCATGGACAAAATGACCAGTTTTGTCCTTTGTATTGTCATTCATGTTAAAATAAGCGTCTGTATTGCTTAAATGTATTACACACGCACAAATTATGCGATAAGGATGACCAATACCGCTACTCTTTAATAAGTGATCGCCTTTGTCCTCACTAGCTGCCGGGCGATTGGGGAGAGCTGTCTGTTTGGTGGAAATAAATTGACTAAATTATGGAGAAATCATTTAAAGACAATTAGAGAGAGAAGTATGCGTTAAAAGTGGTAACTAAAGCGCTGTTGGGCAACTGAAAGACAAAAACACTTAGACACTAATCCTTAGTGTAAGCAGAGGAATGTGACTGTTGTCACCATTAAATGGTGCTTCATTTTATGAAGCGCTTAATCCTAATTAGGGTCGCGGGGAGGCTGGCGCCCATCTCAGCCGACTCTGGGCAAGGGAAGAGTGCACCCAGGTCAGCTCGCCAGGCCATCGCAGGGCAGAAACACGCTGACAGCAATGCAGCCTACTCTTGATGAAAATCAGCAATGGTTCTTTTACATGCCTCTCACCACAGACAGTGAGAGACATGGCCGGCCTTTAATAACCCAGTTACCTGCACCGGGGGAGCAAGGAGTTCTATGTAACCTGATAGGAAACCATTTATGATTCACGCTCTGGCAATATTATTTGCTCTGTGAATATTTGCATAGTCGATGTCTTAGCTAAATTGTTTTAATGATGTCCGTAATGTCTAGTTAAGCAAAGATTGATGTCCTTGAGATGACTGAAGCATGACGTCACCGGAACGATTGCTTCATAACTGGAGTCAGTAGCGTGGTGGAGACAGCAGTCCTGGAAAGTCTTGGCACTCTACCAGCGGGCTGATTGGCTCCCATAATTCGATCCTTTGCACCCAAACCCAATTCCTATTTCATTTCGGCACCGTTTCCTCTCTTGATAATGTCTCTGGTTGTGGCCTCTCCGTGTTCTTTAATAGCACCACCTCCCATTGGTTGCTTAGAGGCTGGACCAAGCACAGACATGTTCTACGAGTTAGTTAGAATGAAGTCTGTGAGTCAGTGTGCAATAAGCTGCTATCTGGTGTACCATTTCAGTGTGCTTGAAATTCACACAGCCATTTACTTTAATATGTGGTGTTTTTTGTCATCACTGCTTTTAAGTCATTCAGTAAACATTAAAACAATGATTTTAGGCATCCGATTTATGTAAGTGTTGGGAAAGTAATCATTGATTAGTTTAAAAAGCATGTCAAAAGACAATAAAAAAGAAACTGAACCTTTTTGTGTTAGAAAACATTGAATAAATCTTTTTTGTAACACATTCTGAATGTAACCTGTGCTCTTCTTTATCTCTTCTCTTTCTTCTTCTCTCCATGCATACCTGGCGGGCGGCCAGATTTATGATCAAAAGGGCACAAGGGAGGAATCGTTTTGGTATGAAGAACTTTAAGAAGAGATGGTTCCGGCTCACTAATCATGAGTTCACTTACCATAAAACCAAAGGTAACGCAGGAGTCTCTCAGCCTGGGATGATGTTAGACACCTTCCCTGTGTCCGAAATCACTCACCACTCACTATATAGTGAGCTCGCCATTTTGTAGTGGTGCCTGAATGCATAGAGAGAACTGTGCAGTGGGTAAGGTTCTGGATTAATGATTGGAAGGTCGGTGGTTCAAGCCCCAGTTCAACCAACTTGCCACTGTCAGGCCCCTGAGCAAGGCCCTTAACCCTCATCGACTCAGCTGTATAAATGAGGCAAAAATGTAAGTCGCTCTGGATAAGAGTGTGTATCAAATGCCATTAATGTAAATCCCTTCATTCATTTTCTAAAGCGCTTAATCCTAATTAGGGTCGCTGGGAGGCTGGCGCCCATCTCAGGTGAAGGCTTGGTACACTCTGAACAGCTCGCCGGGCCATCACAGGGCCAACACACACACCACCATTCACACTCACACCTAGCGGCAATTTGGAACAGCCAATTAGCCTATTGTGCATGTTTTTGGACTGTGGGAGGAAATCCACGCATGCACTGGGAGAACCCACGCATGCACACAGAAACACCCCAAGCCCGGGAATTGAACCCAGGACCTTCTTGCTGTGAGGCGAACGTGCTAACCACTGCACCACCACCGTACTGCCCAATAATGTAAATGTTAAATGCAAATTTATCTATCTATCTAGATCCACATCCTCAGCCCATTTCTGCAGCATTTCAGGACTTGCACCTGTCTCAGTCACATGACACTTTTGACACTCATCTCACTTGAATCTGGTCATGTGTTCTCATAGCACACCTGTTCAGCGTGCACCTGATTACCAGCACTGTATTAGGACTCAACATTATTGCGACATTGCATAAAGGACATAATTTGGTCAGTTGCTGAGCATTGTGATATTGTTAACCCACAATGTTTATTGAGAACACGTGCATGACGTTTGTGCAAAACGTTTTGACGTTGCAAAATGTCGCACACAGCCAGGCCCCCAGTACAGAGCCATCAAGCGACTGTGGACATGCATACTGGGGTTTCCTTTTGATTTACTTCATCAGTCCTGCAAGGGAAATTTTGGCTCTGCATTTAACCCTTACAAAGTGAGCACAAACACGTTAAACACTGAGCACACATACACACTCAGGCCAGCCTGTAGAGCAGTTGGGGGTTAGGTGCCTTGCTCAAGGCATTTCAGCCATAAAGGTAGAGGAAGGGAAGCTGCTCCTCACTCGCCGGCCGCCACACATTTCCAGCCAGTTCGGGAATCAAACCAGCGACCTTTCAGTCTCAAATACACTTTTCTAACTATTAGGCCACAACTTCCCTGTATAGTGTACTCAGTGTATCCCATAATGCATTGTGAAACGTAGTGGACACTGCTTCCAAACAAAGGTCATTAACCAGGTAATATTGTACCATCATACACTGTGTTTGGGCTTTTGGAATAAAATGCTTGAGAGACGGGAGGAGAGAGAGCAGCAGGAAAACGTTAGTCTGTCCTATAAATGTAAATAATTTAACATTTAAGTTTAAAAACTTTTAAGCATGAAGTCAAAGTGTATAACACATAACACAAAAAAATTTAAGTTACATTGCAGTAAAAGAAACTGATAAAAGACAGCAGCAAAATACCCTCTCAATTAACAGTGGCCTGTCACATTTTAATCGCCCGATAGCATAAGTGTCTAAAAGCATTTAACATTGTTGAGCTCACTATGTAGTCCTCTGCATTTAATTCACTATATAGTGAGTAGGATTAGTGAATGACTGAGTGATTTCAGACACAGGGCTAGTGTTCAGGTTGTATAAGTGGGGTTGGCTGTGTTGTATATAGTCCAGCATATGTTATTTGAAATGTTCATGTATAAAAAGGTTTGTAAATGTGGATTAGTGGAATTCAGTGCATTGTGTATATGCTTATTGTTCATGTTTCATTTGTTTATGTAAAGGTGAAGGAGCTTTGTGTAGAATCCCCATTGAGAACATTTTGGCTGTGGAGAGATTAGAGGAGGAGTCTTTCAAGATGAAGAATGTAAGAGACAACTTTACGCACACACATACTCACACAGCCACACACACACACACGTGCGGTTCTCTTAAAGGGAAATTAAACTCAATAAAAGCGTGCGTACATCATAAAGGTCTTTGTACATCAAAACACACTATTGTTATTACAAGATTCTTTGTAAAGAAAAAGTAATAAATCCGCACACAGGGGGCGTCATTGCAAAAGTCTGTAAAAAAAAAAAATCACACATGATTCACGTGTATGCAGTTGTAAATACGGTAGTAATTTGCATGTGAGTAAAAGGTGGGTTATACCATTCATTCCTATAAATGAGATGATGTTTGTCTGATGTAGGTAAACAGAAGCTCATATTATGTGCAGATGTGCACAGATCTGATTGTTAGTTTATTATCTGTATACTGTTATTTTTGCCATTATGTGAATTGATGAATTCACATCCTATCCTCACGTTTTCACACACTCAAAAAAAAACCCAAAAAAACCACCTGATGAAAATATGCATGTCATGTGTAACAGGGTATTTTGGAAGGCTTGCTTTTCATCTCACCTTATACTGCTGGTTTTTTAATCAACAAAATCGAGCAGGCAGTTGGCCTGAGTGATGTGTGATTAAAAGTGGTTCCTCTTCCACAATAGTTGAAGCATGAAAACACAATACAGTGTCATACGACCTAAATGTGTTTCACTGCAATCCTGCAAAGTATTGCTTTGTTGAATCATTAGAAATCCACCTCACGTTGTATATGAGCTTTTTTTGGCAATATTTGAGAATTTTGTTTCATTATTCATATTTTATTTCACAATTTCAGACTGTGCATTGAGCAGGGTTCAAAATTGGCCCTTGGTGTGAATGTGGGTGTGAGTGATTGTGTGTGTTTCTTTGCCCTGCCATGGTGTGCATTAAATCTGTTAGGGGTTTGCAATGTGATCTGAATCTCTTTTCAGCCCCACAAGATTTCAAAGATTACATGCGCAGTCCATTTCCGTCTGCAAAAAATCATGACACACCTCCTTTAAGAAAGTATATGGCCAAATACTTTTTCCTCTTTTCACATGATACACGCATGAGTGTTATTGTTTATGCAAGACCATAGTGAATCTTGGTACTTTTGGTATTATCTAATACATTTGCTATTTTTTCTGGTCAGTATATATACACATTAATGCTAACACTCTCAGCCCTGGTCCCCAAGACATTTGTTCATTAATTTATCCTAATAGTGTTGCATAGACCTCAGCGACCTCTTAGCAAAAGTAGGGTACACTCCGAACAGCTCACCAATCCATTGCAGGGCCAGCACACACACAAACCACACACCTAGGGACAATTTGAAGCAGCCAGCTACCTTAATGTGCATGTCTTTGATTGTGTGAGGAATCCGGAGTACCCGGAGTAAATACACGCAAGCACGGGGAGAACATGCAAACTCCACACAGAACTGCCCTCATCAAGCCCAGGACTCGAACCCAGAACCTTGTTTCTGTGGGGTGGACGTGCGAACCGCTACGTTACTTTGTTCCCAACACACCTTTAATTAGTTAGCTAATGACGTCGCTTCATGATTTGAAGTGTATATGATAGAGCAGTGATAAAACATTAAACTGTGTAGGAAATAAAATAGGATTTGTTCCACTGGACACATAAACACTTTTTGACCTTTTTGCTTGCTTTTTTTTTAATTATTATTATTTTATTTTGGCTCTCCAGATGTTCCAGGTGATCCAGCCAGAGCGGGCGCTATACATTCAGGCCAACAACTGTGTCGAGGCACGGGACTGGATCGACATCCTTACTAAAGTGAGCCAGTGTAACCGCAAGCGCCTGAGCACTTACCACCCTTCAGCATACCTCAACGGTCATTGGCTGTGCTGCAAACAGCCCAGCGACTCAGCTCCAGGCTGCACTCCCTGCACCGGGTTCGCCAAACAGTTTCTTATTATCACTGTGGGAATACTAGCGAAGACCTTTATACACCGATCGGCCATGACATTCAAAAACATTATGAACACGGGCAGATGGAGTGAATAACATAATTCTTGTTACAGCGGCACCTGCCAAGCCGTGGGATGTATTAGACTGAATGTGAACGGTCAGTTTTTAAAGTTGATGTGTTGAAAGCACGAAAAAATAAGCAAGTGTAAGGATATGAGTGACTTTGACAAGAGCCACATTGGGATGCGGCTGATCGTGGAGTTGTTAGGGTACTGGGCTCATGATGGAAAGACCCCCACCATGCAAAGAGAGAGGGCAAGGTCTTAACAACAAGTGTGCCTCTGTCCACCCAGCAGTGTAAATGGGTACCTGTAAAAATACTGGGAAGGCAACCTGCAATGGACTGGCGTCACATCCTGGAGGAGTTGAACTCCTAGTCACTTCACGCTACAGAAACCAGGATAAGCTCTGGCTCTGATGGGTCTATTCATCTCCAATATGGAAGGTCTTGTGGGTGTTCCTGGTATGCAGTGGTATGTACAATACCTTCCAAAGTTGGTCCAAGGAAGGACAACCAGTGATCTGGCAAGAGTATCATGGGTGCCCAAGGCTCATTAATGCATGTGGGGAGACAACTCTAGTACGTCTGCTCTGATCTCACAGAAAAGCTACTGTTGATAATTACTTATTATGATAAAAAGGAGTCAGAACACACAGTTTATTTCAGCTTTCTGTGTACGGGGCTGCCTCGCCACAGACCAGTCAGGTGATGTTGATGTCATGGCTGATTGGTGTATCCACAGTAAACGTATGAATAAAATAAAAGCAACTGAAATGCTAGTGTCCGCACTGATGCGTTATTTCTTTGTGGTTGCACAGTGGCCTGCCTGCAAACATTCAGCTTGATATAGATGGAGACAGAGAGACTGAGCGCATCTATTCACTGTTCAGCACCTACATGTCCAAACTCATCAAAATGCAAGGTGTGTATCACTGTGTTATGCATGTTATATAGTTCCGAGTATCGGGTAAAGGTGCTTTCAGTAACCTGTGGCTGTATCCCACCATCTCAGAGGCGTGCGGTAGCAAATCCGTGTATGACGGGCCCGAGCAGGAAGAGTACTCCAGCTTTGTCATAGACGACCCCCAGGAGACCTACAAGATTCTGAAGCAAATCGTCTCAGCCGTGCAAAAACTAGAGCAGCAGCATGCACAGTACAAGCGTGAAAAGTTCAGGAAGACCAAGTATGGTAGCCAGTGAGTATTTCCTAAGAAGGTTTCTTGTACAGTCATTTCTGTTAATGAGCTGGTTAAGTCATCCTTACAGCATAATTTGCGTAATGTAATACGTTTAAGTGATACAGAGCTTATTTTAACATAAATGACCATAAAAAGCACAATACTGGGCAATTTTATCCCGTGGATTACTAGCGGGAGCTGAACCAATGAGGAACAACTATTTTTTCCCGGAAGTGACGTGAACTCGTTGGGTCGGGTTGTCCAGAGCACAGCACAGTGTACAGCGGGTTGTCCAGGTTGTTTTAGACGTAAACGCTTGGGCTTCATGCCAAGTAGTTCTGCCTGGAGGTCACGCCAATAGCAGGTCGGGTTGAAGCGGTCTTCGCAGACTAATGAATTGCATCTCAAAGGAAAAGTTTACAGAGTGTGGCCTGTGCCGATGTTATGTTATGTTTTCTGCGATTTCTGCGCTTCTTGTTTGTGCAGCCGTATGCTTTGCACTCCGCCATTTTACGATAACGTCTTATCTTAGACTGGTGTCTGCTGCACGCAGCCCAGCCAATAGGACAAAACAGCGAGTTCACATCACTGCCAAAGAAGGAAACGTAAATAGTAAGAAGCAAAGACTTGCGTTTCCTGACGGAACCGCTGATAATCATTTTAAAGGGCTAGTAACACAAATTCACCACAGGTACCCTTTAAAGCAGTGGTTGGCTGATGACAGCTACCATTCATTCATCATCCATCTGCTGAACTACTTAATCCTACTAGGGTGGTGGTAAGGCTGGAGCCTACCTCAGCCGACACCGGGCAAAAGCGGGGTACGCCCTGAAGAGCTCACCAGACCATCGCAGGACTAACACACACATACACAGCCATACATGTTAAGAAATTTCAACATCAGGTCCATTTCCTAGTTTGTTGTGCGATGTGAGTAATAACATATTTGTCTGTTTGTTTGTTTGTACAGGGAGCATCCCATTGGCGACAAGAGCTTCCAGTGCTATATCCGCCAACAATCCGAGAGCTCCACCTACTCGATCTGACCCCCGCCCTTTACCACAATGCCCTTCTCTCTGCAACAAACACCATGGCAGTGCCTGTACATCACAGGAACAATGAGTCATGATTGATGAGAAGAAGTTGAGAAAGGAGTGTGAGATTAAGCTAAAAAGAATCTCACACAAAGCTATACATCTTCTTTTTTTTTCTTTTTTTTTGTATGTTGTACAGACCCGATCAACAGCTTTCCACAGAACTGTGTGCACTTTATTCGTCACACCCGCCCCGTTGATGATGACGCTCTGCCTTTCACTGAGGGACTTTGTTTTCAGGTCTTGAGAATTTTATTGTAGCTCTTTTAAGTCTCCAGGACCAAACTGCAGGTTGGAGAACCCTGTGCTTTTCACTTTTACATCGGCGCATACCTAGTAATGAGAGCCCTGTGACCAATCCCAGCTCAGAAGAGTTAAGAATCTAATGACTTCATCTTTAGGATGCACGAACACATCAGCAACAGCATTTATTAATGCATGGTAGCATTTTACTTCTGGCAAAAAAAAAAAAAACATAACGTGATAGGAGTAGCCCAGGTGAAAACATGTAGGTACTTCTTTCTTCTGAGTTGGGATGTTGACGAAAGGAACTATCTGAATCAGATGTTTACCTGTAAACATTTGTACTTATTATAAAGGCGTTGTTTGAGAGAACTGTCTCAGATTAACTGTCTATGGCATAATTTGGGTAGAGGGGATGTGGTGGCGGCGGTGGGTGGGCGGGTTTTATTTGGATTTTTCATGATAGGGATTTGGGGATACCTTGAGAGGGTTCCAAAAGGAGATCACAAAGAATTTTTGATTTGCCCCTCCCATACATACCCCCTGAAGAGAGAACCCCTGTATTCAGAACCAGGATACCTGAAATCGGCTTTCAGTGTTCTAAAATGACATCGTAACTTAATGTTGTAGTAATGTTTCACGTTTCATGAGTTTAAACTGATTTAAGTCATTCTTTTCATGGTTTCTTGATCTAACTCTCTACCCTATTGTGTGACTGTATTGGAATTTCTGTGATTGTTTTTTCTGTGAAAATTATTAATTTTAAAAATATTTCTCCATATTTTGAAGGTGTCCCCAAAGAAAAGTAGGATTATAATTCCCCCCACTCCCCAAACTACCATAATGAAAAGGGTTTTATTTTTTTTGTCCAGACCCGTTACAGTATTGCTACATGCCTTTTGAGAACATTCCTTAAGACTTCCAGCCAAATAATAACAGCAGCCGAAGGATTAAAGTGTACTGGGTAATGGACTTAAGCTGGCCTCACACATGGCAGGTCTGACGGCGGTTCCAGCTGCGTTGGAATGCAGTGACATTGTCTTAACGCGGCGGTGTTCGCCACGGACCATCATAAAACCGCGAGATTGTCAATGTTTGAAATTTTTAAAAATTTCAAAGTCCTCAGAATCGTGTAGCAGCGTCTCGGTGCCTTGTAGCTGCCATGTTGTCACCTTTTCTTAATATTCACCCCGCGATTTCACCTACTGCACACCATTGTTTTGCCGTTAAACTTCACCAAAACCACCATCAAACCTGCCCCCACGTCAAGCCGTTTTGCCTCAACACCATCAGAAGCGCCGCCGCCGTGTGAGACCAGCTTTAGTGATACCATCACTATCTATTAAAATACCCATAAAAACCTGAACAGGGCATAGACTCTCCATTCTACCCAGCATGGCATGACACTAAAACTTATTATTCAAAGACAGTACTTTTGTATATCGTTCCTTTAAAAAAATTATAGGAAAAGAAAAGAACAGATCACCTGCAAGGTTTTAATTGATTTAATTTAATCTGTCAGTTTAAATGAGCTGGTCTTAATCTTTTGCCAGTTACGCCAATGCCAGATATTTGTGGTCTTTTGTACTTTTGTTGTGTTTTTTATTTACTGTAAATAATATATTTGTAATCTGTCTTGTACTGAGAATGATTTCCCCTCTGATGTGTGTGTGTGTGTGTGTGTGAGACTGAAAATTTAAGCATGCGTGAGGGAGGAATTTCTTATCTTAATAATTATTATCTATTTTAACAAACATTCTCTCAACATGTAAATGTACTAATGGCTCGATTCCTTTATTACAGTTCATCCATTAGTGCACGTTTAATTGTGAATATATTGTTATAGACAATTTTTTGCTACCCGCTTCAAAAAAAAAAAAAAACGGTTCAGTATTTATTTTTATATCACAATATAACCGTTCTGTGGCTGAGATAAAAAACGTCTCCGTACACAGAGTATGAAAGATGCAATAATTTTGTGATCAGTTATTTTTTATGAATATCTGATCGGTTACCAGTAATAAACGAAAACTCATTTTGGTTTCAGATCAATGCTCTTCATGGCGCTACCTTAAAAAGGGGAGAACAGTGTATTTTGTATAATTATATAAAGAGTATTATTATACATGTGTGATGTTTAGAGGTCGATGTAAAGCGAATGATGAAACATGTTTTTTCTGTCTAAATGAAGGTGATAAAAACGAAACAGCGAGTGTGTGGTTTGTTCCGTTTGCGGTGTTGGTCACGTTACACTCCTCAGAACACGGACACATACGTATGCTGAGATCAAGTTTTACACCAACATTCATTCGTTCATTCATTCACTCAAACCTACTACTATCTCAGCCAACACTGGGCGAAGGAGAGCTACACACCCAGCTACTCGCCAGACCGTCACAGGGCAACACACAACCACATACACAACACTCACTCTTACACCTTCATCAATAAATACTGTTAGGGTCGCAGGGAGGCTGGAGCCTATATCAGTCGACTCTGGGCGAAGGTGGGGAACACCCTGAACAGCTCGCCAGCCCATTGCAGGGTAACAAACACAACCATTCACCCTCACACCCACACTTAGGGGCAATTTGGAACAGCAAGTTAGCCAAATGTGTATGGATTGTGGGAGGAAACCTGAATATCCGGAGGAAACCCGTGTAAACTCCACACAGATACGTCCTCGCTGAGCCCAGGACTCGAACCCAGGACTTGCTGTGAGGCGAAAGAGCTAACCACAAGGCCACCGTGTCACAGCAACAACAGCTTGTTCAGTGTTTGTTGAGTTAAAAGTTTTCACTTGTCTGTGGAGTCAGACTGTACTCTGTGCTGCAGTGTAAGGACCTGGTGATTTATGAAATGTCCCCAAAAGGATATAAAATGTGTGTGTGTGTGTGTGTCTACGGGCCAATGCCACATATTGAGGATCAGTGTGTGTGTGTATGTGTGTGTGTGACAATTCGAGGAGCGGTGTGTGTGTGTGTGTGTGTGTGTGTGTGTGTGTGTGTGTGTGTGTGTGTGTACTGGTACTTGCTACATACAGAGGACTGTGGTGTGTGTGTTTGTGTGTGTGCGTCACAATTCGAGGAGTGGTGTGTGTGTGTGTGTGTGTGTACTGGTACGTGCCACATATTGAGGACATGTGTGTGTGTGTGGGTGTGTGTGTGTGTGTGTGTGTGTGTATACTGGTACTTGCTA
>JAQMYF010000009.1:18456341-18468427 GCA_030014195.1 Neosilurus mollespiculum | reverse complement strand
AAGTTCCCTCAAGATCATCACGATTCCACCAGGTTCCCTTCAAAATCATCACGATTTCACTAAGTTCCCTCAAGATCATTATGATTCCACCAAGTTCCCTCAAGATCATCACGATTCCACCAGGTTCCCTTCAAAATCATCACGATTTCACTAAGTTCCCTCAAGATCATTATGATTCCACCAGGTTCCCTCAAGATCATCACGATTCCACCAGGTTCCCTTCAAAATCATCACGATTCCACCAAGTTCCCCCAAGATCATTATGATTCCACTAAGTTCCCTCAAGATCATCACGATTCCACCAGGTTCCCTTCAAAATCATCACAATTCCACTAAGTTCCCTCAAGATCATTATGATTCCACCAAGTTCCCTCAAGATCATTATGATTTCACCAAGTTCCCTCAAGATCATCACGATTCCACCAAGTTCCCTCAAAATCATTATGATTCCACCAAGTTCCCTCAAGGTTATCATGATTCCACCAAGTTCCCTCAAAATCATTATGATTCCACCAAGTTCCCTCAAGATCATTATGATTCCACCCAGTTCCCTCAAGATCACAATGATTCCACTAAGTTCCCTCAAAATCATCACGATTCCATCAGTTCCCTGATCATTATGATTCCACCAAGTTCCCTGATCGTTATGATTTCACCAAGTTCCCTCAAAATTATTATGATTCCACCAAGTTCCCTCAAAATCATTATGATTCCACCAAGTTCCCTCAAGATCATTATGATTCCACCCAGTTCCCTCAAGATCACAATGATTCCACTAAGTTCCCTCAAAATCATCACGATTCCATCAGTTCCCTGATCATTATGATTCCACCAAGTTCCCTGATCATTATGATTTCACCAAGTTCCCTCAAAATTATTATGATTCCACCAAGTTCCCTCAAGATCATCACGATTCCACCAGGTTCTCTTCAAAATCATAACGATTCCACCAAGTTCCCTCAAGATCAATATGATTTCACCAAGTTCCCTCAAGATCATTATGATTCTACCAAGTTCCCTCAAGATCATAACGATTCCACAAAGTTCCCTCAAGATCATTATGATTCCACCAAGTTCCCTCAAGATCATTATGATTCCACCAAGTTCCCTCAAGATCATAACGATTCCACAAAGTTCCCTCAAGATCATTATGATTCCACCAAGTTCCCTCAAGATTATTATGATTCCACCAAGTTCCCTTCAAAATCATAACGATTCGATCCCCCCCCCCCCCACGCTGATCACGATATCTCAAATAGTGGAGAACGTGGCCAAGTGTAAATCCAGGTTAAAGATCACGTGAGCAAGCCAGATGAAAAGTGAGATGAGATTATAAATCAAAAGGGTTTTTTTTATCTCATTTGTTTAATTGAGTTCTTTTTTGTTTATTTATTATGCAGAAATATAGATACTTCTAAAGGGCTTACAAACCTTTAAGCAACACTGTAGATTACAGTATGAGTTCTTTTGTATTTTTTATTTTTTTGTCATCCACCACTGTACACTGACTGGACCACTGTGTGTCTGTTATCTGAGTGCAGATATCAGTAGAAGAGCTGGAGAATAGCATCAGTGTGAAGATCAGTAAGGAGGCAGTGATGAGTATTAATAACCCTGGCAACCTATTCAAGCCTGTCGGAGGCAAACTGGAGGCTAAAGTTTACATCGCTGGTTTACCCAATCGCACCAACAACATCATTAAACAAGTATCTCTTTCACTAACATATATGCAAACACTGCCTACCTATTACATTTTATATTATAAACTATACCTATACTATACATTAATATACTATAAACTATACCTGACTGAGCCTGGTTTCTAAAGTATTCACACATAAGCATGCTGAGAATTTTAATACAATAAGACAGTGTTTAGATGTTTGGATAACATCTGATAAGTGTAGAAACCATTTATATAAACTTTGTTTAAGAACCATACACAGTTTTCTTTTTCCCAAGTGAAGTAGCTCTTGAACATCTGGTGTGTGTTTGTGTGTTAGATCAACCCTAGATTAGATGGCTGCATCCGTGGATGGAACCTGATGAACCAGGGGGCGTCTGGAGTTAAAGAGTACATTCAGGGGAAAGAGAGCAAGCATTGCTTTGTGAATGTTGAGAAAGGATCCTACTTCAGTGGTGCTGGGATGGCCCAGTTCAACATTGACTACAGTGAGTCCGGAGTGTATAAATAAAATATTTGAAAATTAGTAGGACACAGATCTGGTGTCCCACAAGGTTCTGTTCTGGGGCTGCTTTTAGTTTTCTTCCTCCCCTCCTTCCATCATCCTCCCCTTGGAATGAATGTATTGCCAACTTAACGTTAGCTTTGACCTCTATACTGATGCTACACAATTATGTACATCTGTCCGGAGCACATCTATGAAACTAAATATAAAAGATGTGAAAGGTCCAATGAAATGGAATGTCCTGATGTGAATTAAAGTGGCTCAGTTTTACTCAAAAGTAACTTTGAGTTCTTTCTGGCTGACTATCACTACAGGAACATAGTCATAATATGACCTATTCTAATCCTACTTGAAGCTGAAAAAGTAGTACTTGCTTCAATAACGTAGATTATGGTTATGTGTGGCTGGCTGCCCTTTTATTACAGATATGGTAATACAGGTGTGTTAGTCCATTTTGGTACCAGGAAAAGGAATTTGACCCATATTAAAGCCTATATTTTATCATTGGTATTTCATCCATCCACCCATTATCCATCCATTCATCCACTATCTATCATTTTTATCAATTAGGGTCATGGGGAAGCTGGTTCCAGTGTCATCCTCAGACAGGAGGTGATGTACACCTTGAACAGGTCACCGATCCATTATAGGGCTGACACACATGCACACACAAACAATTCACACTCACATTCACACCTAGGGGCAGTTCAGAGTCACCTAATATACATGTCTTTGGACTGTGGGAGGAAGCCGGAGCGCGCAGAGGACAACTTCACACAGAAATGCCCCAGTCCGCCCCAGAACCTTCTTGCTATATAGGAACAGTGCTGGTCTTCCTTTGAGGATTGAAAGTAGGGACCAGGAAGTGGGCCACAGGTCAGATATGAACCGAGCAAAGAATTGTAACAGACTGAAGAGGGGGTGAACTTTCTGTAGCTGAGGTGTTCAGTTTATGAGATAAAATTGTCTGTAGTTCAGCAGCTCCAGAACACACACACATACACAACCATTCAGTCTTACATTCACACCAAGGGGCAATCAGGAATATCCAGTTAGTCTAAAATGCTTATCTTTGGACTGTGGGAGGAAACCCACGTAGGCATGGGGAGAACATGCAAACTCCACACAGAAACGCTCCGCCAAGCCCGGGACATGAACCCAGAGCCTTCTTGCTGTGAGGCAGAAGTGCTCTCCACTATGCCAGTGTGCCCACTTTTAGAGTTCATGTGTCTTAATAATAGCCATGAAATAATCATACTTTTAGTTTTTAGTTTATGCTTTTATTTATGATTATTATTTGTTGTGTTTTTGACTTCGAAAACTGAACCATCAGTAATTTTATAGCACAAGATATGTACATTGTTATATCTACTCACAGTTAGTGCTGCATGTTTGCTTTGCAGATGTTGGCGGTCAGTGGAGAGTTGATGTGGTGATGAGCATCCGACCGTCCAGCACCACAGGCGTTCTCTTTGCTCTCGTCAGCAACGACACCGTCCCTCTGTCTGTCTCTGTCGTAACCCACGAACCAGACGATGCGGTAAGACACCTGCCTTTAAGTTTACTTCATTTCATCACCATTCTCTGATCATCTGGAACGATTCATACGTTTTTTGCTGTTTACACGTCTGCCTTTTCCTATCATCTCTCACTGATATGTACAGTACTTGCAAACCCACTTTCATTTCACATACAGTCCCCTCTTACAGTACCTGCAGGTGTTTTTAGACAACGTTCCAGTTGTGAAGCTCGAGTCACTGATGCTGTGTTACCCAGAACGCTTAGAAGTGCAGATACACGTGTCTGCTGATGTCCTCCAGATCTCTGCGAACTCATCCACCATGTCCTACACTGACACTGAAGCTCTCAGACAGGCTTTAGATAAGCTCAATGTCACCATGCAGCAACCAGTCTATACTTACATTGGAGGGCTGCCAGGTATTGTATGCTTTGTATCCTCTATGTATTATGAATTATATACTATAAACAGTACAGTCTGGGTTATGCTTGACCACACCCTTACTGCCACAAGCAGATAATTAACTTCCCTTTGTTCGCCTGTTATGCTTATTGCATCGCTTTTTCTTGAATATTTTCTTAGCACCCTAAATACTCATTTCCTTGGAGATCTTTATAATGATCCACGTTATCAGCAAAAAAAGCACCACAAAATGGGTAATACCCTTCAGCTCATGTGGCACATTATAAAAGGTATGCTCAGTCCCAAAATGGACACCAAAAATAGTAATGATCGTTGATGCCGTTTTTGAGTTAATGCGTAGAACGCAAATTCAAGATGGCAGCTGTGGTGGCAATATTGGATATCGCACCGTGTTGAAAATCGATAGGATTGTGTGGTTACCCAGTCCCAACATCCGAACAAAAAATAGGGATGATTGGGGATGGTGTTTTTGAGCTAGTGTGCAGAATATAAATTTAAGATGGCGGCTATGGCAGCCATATTGGATTTCGGACCACGACGAAAAACAATAGGTTTGTGTGGTTACACAATCCCAATATCCACACCAAAACTGGTGATGATCGGTGATGGCGTTTTCTAGTTAGTGCGTAGAATGCAGCTGTGGGCAGATGGACAGATGGACATTGCCCATTGGGCTGAGGACTGAAAAGCTAGATTAAATACCACTGCTCCATTCAGTACATGCGTACAGTATATAAACTGTAATGTTTTAATTTGGTACAACCTTCTAGTGATGCTTTAATCTAGACTGAAAAGAAAAATCCTTACTTAATTATTTTACTTTCACCATTTAGAAAACATATTTTAGGAACATTTTGATGACATTGTATTTCCAGTGGCACCATGTACTAGTTAGCATGAAGGTCTCAGCAAGAAGGTCCTGGGTTCAAGTCTGGGCTCAGCGAGGGGCTTCTGTGTGGGGTCCGCATGTTTTCCCTGTGCTCGAGTAGGTTGCCCTCAGGTTCTCCGGTTTCCTCCAGCAGTCCAAAGACATGCACATTAGGTTAACTGGCTGTTCCAAATTGCCCCAGGTGTGAGTTTGAATGTGAATGGTTGTATGTGTTGGCTCGGCAATGGACTGTCGAGCAGGCAAGCTGCAATGAACTGGAGCAACACACACACACACAACCATTCACACTCACACTCACTCCTAGGGTTAATTTGGGACAGCCTGTTAGCCTAATGTGCATGTCTTTGGACTGTGGGGGGAAAACGAAGTACCCGAAGGAAACCCATGCAAGCACGGGGAGAAAATGCAAACTCCACATAGAAACGCCCAAGCCTGGAACTCGAACCCTGGACCTTCTTGCTGTGAGGCGGACGTGCTAACCACTACGCCACCGTGCCACCCTATGTTTTACACACACAGCGAAAATTTAATTAAATACTTATGATAAGCTTGTGCATGGGAATTCATGACTATCCTTGGATTTACTAAGCAGGGTAATTTCACATGCTCTTAGACCAGAACTGCTTGTGCTTCCACCGATCAGTGTTAATAGGAGCTGCAGACAGACAAGCCCTTTTAAAAGAGCAACTGCCCAAGCCTTCTCTCCTCAAGATCGTAAATCCGTTCAGTATATCGCTTTCTGTCCAGCAGTAATGTATTTACTGGAGAGTTTTATTCTGTCCACTGTATTATTCTGTTCTTAAATAGTGCACAGTATTTTCTCTTCATTACTGTATCCCTCAGGGGTATTTCTCAGACCGTACAGCTGAAACTATGACAAGGCAAACAAGACTTAAAGTAATTATACTGGGGGAAAATTATATACACAAATGTTCCATTATCATAGCATCCAGTCTGTATGATACAGTGATTGTGGTGGTTGTTACTGTGTTACTGGTACTACATTAGCCTCGTCGCTCCAAGCAAAACTTGGACAGCAAACGTCTTGGCTGCCTACATTCGAAGTCACTGGAAAATTTGTGCAAATTCAGGGTCAAATGAGTAATATAATTGAATTTCACTTGTATGCTGGAAAGGCATTAGTACAGGACTCCTGCAGACTGAAGAAAAATATTTCCCATAAACTTTGGAGCTCTCCTTGCAAAATCTGGCATAGTAATGCTAAAGGAATCATCCAGCATGCTTTCAACCAAATCCCTACTAACCATGTATTCACACGTTATCCCTACTAACCATGTATCCACACGTTATCACAGACTGTGATGTTTTTGAGGCGTCAGGCTGGATTCACGCAGGAAGCAACAAGCGACAGTTTATGATCGCCGGCGTGATGAGGGGTGAAATTTTCTTAGCATCACAAACAGGGCGGGTGTAGAGTTCAACTGAGCTGAATTTACACACGAGCAATTAGAGCGATAAACAATCAGAGCATAGAGATACAGTTGATTGGCAGTTTCCAAAACCTTTTCCTATTCGCATGTCCCTCGTCGCTTCCTGAACCCGGCTATGGCCCATATGTTTTTGGAAAATACCTTACTAAATTCTTTGGTGAAAGTTTTTTTGATAAACTTTTTGAAGAAGCAACAAAACCCGGTACAGGGATTTAGTGACACTATCTTTGAAAATTAGAACAAGAAGGCTCAAACTAGCTGGGCACTGTGTGTGAAACGGCAACTTGCTGGCACATGGGCAGTGGTAGCTTAGTGGTTAAGGCAATGGCTTATTGATCCGAAGGTCAGGGGTTCAGTACCAGCGCTGTTGGGCCCTTGAGCAAGGCCCTGAACCCTCAATTGCTCGGTTGAATAAAAATTATAATTGTAAGTCGATCTGGATAAGAGCATCTGCCACTACCGTGCCAAATAGCACATAATCTTGTCCTGTGGAAGTCGAAGCAGGGTCGAGCTTCTTGGGGCGGCTAGATGCTAACCCTTGTTGATCAGCCATGTAGAGACACTGGCAATGACACTCATGAATTATGCTACCTAGACCATCGTGGCAAGTCATTTCAAGCTGTTTACAAGCAGACCTGACCTAAAGAAGAGAAAAGATTCATCTACTTTTTGCATGACAAATGTCACAAGTAGAGTTGACCATCGCAGGGTGATGTGCATGGATAAAGTTTCCTTCTTTAAAAATAAGCTACAAAGTAATAGATTACGTATGTCTGTCTCATCCAAATGCACTATATGCCCAAAGGTTTGTGGACACCTGATCATCGCACCCATATCTGGTTCTTTTCCAAACTGTTGCCAGAAAGCTGGAAGCACACAGTTGGGTAGCATGTCTCTGTATGTTGTAACATTATAATTTCCCTTAACCTGTTCCAACATGATGTAAAAATTGAGCTCCATGAAGACCTGGTGGTATCAAAGATGGAGTAGAAGAACTTGAGTGTCCTGCACAGAGCCTTGACCTCAAACCCACTTTTGGGATGAACTCGAGCACAGACCGCTCCCCAGACCAACCCATTCAACACCTAAACGAGCAAAGGTCACCACATTCATGTTCCAAAATCTAGTGCAAAGCCTTCCCAGAAGAATGTAGAGGAGCTAAATCAAAAAAATTCAGAAAGAATGTATGGGTGTGATGGTTTGGTGTCCGTTTACTTTTGGGAATATAGGGTACAGTAATGCTGTATATTCAGTCTTGGACTTTAAACACTGTAGGTTTCAGTTTAGGTTTAAGGGCAGTGGTGGCTCAGTGGTTAAGGCTTTGGGCTCCTGATCTCACGGTTGGAGTCTAACCTCAGTTGCTCAGGTGTATAAAAATGATAAAAATCGCTCTGGATAATGGTGTCTGCCAACTGCCATAAATATAAAGATGCGTATTTCAAAACAGGGAACATGTTGGAATGACTGGTGGAGCGAACACACGTGTTCACTGACTTTTCACATGGTACCTACCGGCATATATAATGTCAGATCCTTGTTGTGGTATAATAGGTCCTTACGTTAGGTTACGTTACGTTACCTGAATGACATGTTTATGCTAATACCTTTAATAATGTTACTACTGTCATGACATTAGTTTCTATGTCATTAGTGGAGAAATTCGAATTTAAAAACGTGAGTCTTCGGACACACGTATGTTCTGTCTGACTTGAAGACGAAGTAATGATTAATTAACGAACATGACGAATTAACTTGTAATGATCTAATTAGATCCCGGCATTAGACCTATTGCAAGGTTCCTGTCTATGTAAATGTAATGACTATCGTATTATCACTTTACTTTAGTGCAATTTCTGTAAGTTCTCAGTAATAATAACATAAACAATATATGGCTCACGCGAAAAGTAATAACTTACTAGGACCGAGCGTGCACTCGTGGACTGTGGACAGACAAACACACACACTTTTCTTTGGAATGAAAATCGGTGTGTCACGGTACCTTCCGCACTGCTCACACAAAAAGTCATCATTCATAGCTACCACACATTAGTTTTATAAATACACTGTAATGCTTTAATATCTCCGCTCCCAATGCCAGTATATAGTGGACTTGCACTTAGCAACATATTTTACCTTGCAGACAATCAGTCTCTCTCTCTATCTCTCTCTCTCTATCTCTCTCTCTCTCTCTCTCCAGATCTTCCCCTGTCCGCCATGCCAGTCTCAGCCTACTACCACGGCTGCATGGAGATCCGTGTGAATAAGCAGCTGCTTGACTTTGATGAAGCTCTCACTAAGCACAACAGCATCAACTCTCACTCGTGTCCCCCAGTTTCCCCTCTAGAGAGCATCTCTTACCACTAATAACGAAGTGAAGTCCATAATACTATTAGTATTATTATAATTATTATTGATATTGCAACGTTTCCTGTTGTTAATACTTGTGGGGATATGCTGTGTGTGTGTGCGTGTGTGTGTGTGTGTGTGAGAGAGAGAGAGAGAGAGAAAGAATGGTATGCCTGTGGTGTTAGTTGTGGATTTTCCTACACCTCCATTAAACCACATGACCCATTGTGTGTATCTTGTTACAAAGAAAAAGCTGTTGTACTGAATCTACAGAGAGCATTCCTATTTGTATATTACTTTTAAATATATATCTCATGGAGAAGAGTGCTGATTGACTTTAAAATGTGTCCTGGTATGGAGCATCGAGTAATATTGATGAGCATGGTCTAACAGGCTGATGTAGTTTTCATTTCACAATTGAAGATGTGTATGTCATGGGTTAAATTAGTTGTTTATGTCAAAAAAGAATTTTTGATTTTTTTTTTTAAAATGAGAGGCCTTTAAATGTAATTAAAATCGCAATGCCAATAATGTGTCTTTATTTGCACTCGGGTTAATGAGGAAACATCTGTACACCCTCCTGCACCACAAAATGAACACTTTTGTCATGGTATATGTGAAGAATGAAACACAATGGGGCATGCTGTTATAGGAAAACAATCAACAAAGGGCTGACGGGATGCGCTCAGACACGAAGCGTAGTTGCTGTTACCACCCCATAGTTGATTATTCTCAATACCAGCACGTTCTAAAGTGTTTAATTCCTCCTGTACTCCAGAAATTGACCAAAAGTAACTATTTTTATTATGCCGGAGGTGAGGAAATCATGTTTTTTTGTATGTCTGTGCATCCTTATTCTTTATGGTTTGCTTGATTAGCCATGTTGTGAGAACGATTGGTTGAACATTGGTGTGGATTATACAGAATTATCACTGTAGCAGTTATGATGAACTGATTAGTATTTTGAATTGAGATAAAACAGGATCAGAATCACAGCAAGAACAGGGACTACATTAATGCATTAAAGCATCCCAGTAGACATGGTTAGTGTTGAATTCTGTTTGTTTATTCATAAAAGAATGACCTTACATTTTCTTACCTATTAAATGTAACACTCGATGATATGGAATGTCCATGTAACAAGTTAATTCATGTTAGTACTTAATTTATAGCATCTACAAACAATTCCTCCCTCGCAGGCCAATCCTTTTTCTCTCTCTTGACATTTTTAAGACACACAAGCTTGTTATATTACTGAAAAACCAAAAAGACTCTGCATTCAAAACTTTCCCATGTCTGCCAACTTTGAGCTTTAGCTCTAGATATCTCTACTGATTTGTGTCCGAGCCTGGTTTGCTTTTGACTGCCTTTCTGATTTCCACGTTCATTAGTATCACCTAGCTTGTTAGTTTAAGTATCTGTTTAACAAGTTCATATTCTGTCAAGCTTCTGATTTCGGTGTTTGCTCCATGAACATTTACTTACCTGCAAGTCTGTCTGCCTACCTGAATGAGATTGTGATTTTTATTCTGTGCGAGTCTGAGCCATGGTGCATGAGCATTTTTTGGCGGGTTTCATTTTTGTTATTATTAATAAATATTTTTTTTTGGTGCCTATTCTCATGCAAATCAGCATCAACTTAGCAAAGCAGCAGCCTTACTGGGGAGGGAACACACGGACACGGGACAACCATCCAAGCCATATTCCATGACTATGGTGCTCCACTCTGGAGCTCTTTCTGTTATAGAAACTCTAAAATGTGTAGACATGGCTGCAGAATATTGGGAGTCACTTAAATGCAAAATAAATAATTAAAACATGCATTAATATAAATGTGAGTTGCCTTGCAGCTGGAACAGACCTTCTGTTTTAAAAGGCTACGACCAGTCAGATTGAAGACTTCAGCAGCACTGTGGGGGTAAAAAAGTGATACAGATACATACAGTGTAATGAATAATGCAAAGATATTATACATGCGACGAATTGTTTGTCATAGGAAATTATTACCATCAGGCTAGACTGTATCACATAGAAACATTTCTTAGTATATGAACATGGTAACCTGACTTAGATCCCAAAGCAGGGGTGGGGAAATGAGGACATTGTGGAAACAGCTGCAGGGTAAAGATCTAACGGTAACAGCGTTTCTGGAAAAACAGAAACAGGGATGCAAGAATGTGACACAAATTGAATTGATCGGGAACCCCACAATAATGTGGTAATGAAGGTAAAACCCATTACTGTTGATTGATGGCTTTTTGTGTTCATTATATATATATATATATATATATATATATATATATATACACAAAATTCTACATTCAGATAATAAATGGTTAATTATTAACTGAGGTGTCACTTGGATGACTGGTATACATATCCAAAGGAGTACCAGAGGGATCTGTATTCAGGATTTAGCTTGTGAGAAAGAAATCTGCTACTGGTTGATATGATGCAATCAGAGAAGCCAAGAAAAGTGTCAATGGTGCTTTTCATCTTTGCTCAGATGAAGTTTTAGAGTATGGGTCTCCACCCAGGCCTAAATATCAAATATCCATCATCTTGCACGAGAATAAGGAAGTCGCTGGAGGAATATAGAAGTAAAGTCTTGAGACACAGCTTGTTAAGCACTGGTATGAGTAACTTTGAGATCTGCTCACAGTAATTTCGTGGATAACAAGAAAAAGCATGGACCCAGAAGTTCCCCCTGGGGAACACCTCTAGTCATGCTGTGAAGTAGTGAAACTGGATCTCTCTAGACTACACATTAGGATCTACCCTATAGCTATCCTAAAAGAAAACAGGCCAGAACACAGCTCTTGATGCTCATGTCAGCAAGAAGGGAGATAATGATCTGGTGATTTGTGCTTTCAAAGAAAGATGAGAGCTGGGGGAAAGGGATTTTGCTGACTTATTGTGTAGATCTTTTGAGGGGTGCATTTTGTGCAGACTGGCCTTGTAAGTAAACTGATTGGCAACCAGGGCATCACTTATTTAGAATGGAGAAGAGCTAGTGCCGATAGAACAGTGTGTTCCACTGATTTATAACCAATTCCTATATGTAATACAGGTTTAATGTACAGATGCTGCAACCCATATAATCCTCTGTTGCCTTTAAAATTGCACATAGGGTACATCAAGATACCCAAAGCCATGGGGGAAAAATATTTTAATGGATGCCCATTAAAGGTCATGTCATGTCATGTCATTTTCTGAACCGCTTAATCCTAATTAGGGTCACGGGGAGGCTGGTGCCCATCTCAGCCGAC
>JAQMYF010000009.1:18446165-18456241 GCA_030014195.1 Neosilurus mollespiculum | reverse complement strand
TAACCCAGTTAGCTGCACTGGGGGGACAGCAGTGAGAACCCGCTGATAGTGGGGCTTGAACCCCCGACCTTGGGATCCGTAATCCAGCACCTTACCACCAGGCCACCACTGCCCCCCCCATTAAAGGTGGTTTCTTTATTTTTTTTCATATTCATTAATTCATTTCTAAGCTTCAGGGAGGCTGGTGCCTATCTCAGCCAACTCTGGGTGAAGGCAGGGGTACACCCTAAACAACTTGCCAGCCCATTGCAGGGCCAACACACTCACACTCACAATTAGGGGCAATTTGGAACAACCAGTTAGCCTAATGTGCATGTTTTTGGACTGTGGGAGGAAACTGGAGTACCCTGAGGACACCTACACAAGCACAGGGAGAACATGCAAACCCCACACAGAAACGCCCGAGTCTGGCGAATCAAACCCAGACCTTCTTGCTGTGCTAAACACTCTGTCACCGTGCCATGGCTATATATCAGACATATCAGTTTTATTAGGCATATAGTCACTAACTACAGTCCATGTGTTGCTGTATATGATTTGCCAGCCCCCCGGTAGAGAAAGTGTCCAGCATATTACATACTACTAGATATACTATCTAACTACTGTACACAGATTCTCCTCTCATGGTAGTAAAGGTGTTTGTGTACCACTGTGCTGTCACCATAAGTTCAATGCTTGGTGAACAGATCTGAGGGGTGAGGTAACAAAGAGTGCTCCTAATTAACCCCAAAAACAGTTCCAAAAAAAAAGATCTTAATGCCACCTATTCACTAGTGAAAATCCAATGTGTTTTATATTCCATTACCAGTTTATTTTGGCTGAATACAAAAGTGTCTCGGTAAAATCACCCTGACTTTTCAGACTTTTCTTATTCACCTGTTTTATATCTTGTTTTGATTCTGTGTTTACGCGAACCAGACTGCATGACCGGAGGAATGATCTTGCACGTGTGCGATAACACTGATTACTAGAAAGTGAAAAAGCCCGAGATGAAGTGCGTTGAAATGGAAGTATACGATTCCAAGAGAGATTAAACCTGGGTAGTGCATTTTACTCTTTCTGTCTCTCTCTCTCTCTCTTTCTCTCTCACACACACTCACACATTACATCTACATGTTTGAAGACACTGCTCATGTTGTCCGTGTCTGTGTTGATAGCCGCCATCTTGATTGGTAAACATGGCGCGCGTGCCATCTGGTGGTGAGAGTACCAGGTTTATGGTCTTCAGATAATTATGCCTGGTACAAGGCTCACTGACACTCATTTTATTTCCCAGAGATAACACTCACTCACTCACTCACTCACTCATTTGTCAAACTGCTTAATCCTAATTAGGGTCATGGGGAGGCTGGAGCCTATCTCAGCTGACACTAGGTAAAAGCAGGGTACACCTTAAACAGTTTGCCAGACTATCACAGGGCCAACACACACACACACACACACACACACACACACAACCATTCACACTCACACCTAGGGGCAATGTGTAACCGCCAATTGGCCTAATATGTCCTTGGACTGTCAGAAGAAACCGGAGTACTTGGAGGAAACCCCACGCATGCATGGGAAGAGCATGCGGACTCCAACAGGAACGCCTGATCCCGGGATTTGAACCCAGAATTTGCTTTGTTGTATCTTTAAATTCAGCCTGGCCAGATTACAGTTAAAAGGCCTTCAAATGGTCCTGGCTCGGGCGTTTCTGTGCGAAGTTCGCATGTCCAGTTTCCTCCCACAATCCAAAGCCATGCACGTTAGGCTAAAAAAAGCTGTTCCAAACATTCCCTAGGTGTGGATGTGATTGTGAATGATTGTGTGTGTGTGTGTGTGTGCGTTGGCCTGCGATGGTCAGCCGAGCTGTCCAGGGTGTACCCTGCCTTCGCCCAGTGTCTGAGCCCCAGTCTCCCCATGACCCTAATAACGATTAAGCGTTCACGCAAACGACAACGATGACGACGATGATGATGATGATGATGATGATGATGCCAGTGATGATGGAATGCCAGTTCGCAGAATCGCCATCCGCAACACAAAGGCCTGGTGTTAAGGGCAAGTGCCAGTTGCCGGCCGGCACCCAGGTACCACCGCTGTCTGTTCCTAAGCATGCACCGCTCCTCAAACGATATCTTTTCGGACGTGGGACTGAAACAGATGACCTACAGTAACTGAGTGCACCAGCTGCACGGATGAACAGATGCTTGGCCTCCAACCACACAGTCTGGGTCAGTGCACTGCAGTGGGTGTACAGGGCTCGCGCGCTGCTCTCTGACTGGGGGGGGGGATCTGCATTGAGGGAAGAGCCTCGCTGCGCGTGCAGCAAACTTTCCACCAATCAGAGCCCAGCCTTGGCATTCGTGGAAGCTAACCGAAACACAGAGAGAGAGAGGTTGTGTGTGTGTATGAGAGAGAGAGAAGAGGTTTGGCTGATACAGACTGCCGCCGAGTCTGTGGTATTTTTGGCTGAGCTGAGGTGAATGTCGTCGGGTGAACAGTTTGGCCGTGCAGGTCGCTCCTCTCCTCAGTTAGCTCTAAAGGTGTAAGGGGGACACACACAAGGTTGTCGCAGAGCCTGAGCCATGCCTCTGACGCCGGGAGAGCTTCTGTCGGGCTCCATGTTAATCCTTCTGTTGGTCGCCAGCTCCTCTGAGTGTAAGTAAACAAACCCCCTCATTTAATACGAGCCCGAGGTGTCGGTGTTTAGCTAAACGTAAGCCGCAGTCTGAGGTGTCGTCACGAAGGACACACCTGAGGTAATTTTTACCTCACAGCCTGTTCACCGTGGCGTGTTCTGATACCGCGGTTAATTCGGTGTTCCCTGTGTCTCACAGTGTCCTTGTCGCCTGAGGAAGCTAACCAGTTTTTAAGGAGACACCGGAGGGCCAACCAGGTTTTTGAGGAAACCAAACAAGGGCATTTGGAGAGGGAGTGTGTGGAGGAAAGGTGCACCAAAGAGGAGGCGAGGGAAGTGTTTGAAAACGACCCTGAAACGGTACAACCGGTTTATTTATTAATTTTTAAATTTAAAACAATAATATCATAAAAACATTGTTGATATCTCGGTTTCTCGTCGAGGGCGATGGAGCTAGCGACAAAACGCTGCCGTGTAGAGCTGTGTGGATCTATCTCATTCCCTGTGAGTCATTTGGATTCGATTCCTAAAGCGAGTCGGCTCCTCGGTTCGGAACATTCGTTCGTTCATTATTATTATTATTGTTGTTGTTGTTTTATTTAAAAGTAGATCTTTCACGCACAGTTCATTCCACAAGACGTACTATCATTTCTTCCCCTGGTACTGCTTTATTCTGCGAAATCTGCTTCACAACTGATTCAGAATCGGGATTCGAATTCCCTGATTCGAAAAGTTGCGTCCTACTCGATGTTTCGTGGAGTCGACTCCCCAACTGATTCAGAGTCGGGATTCAAATTCCCTGATTCGAACAGTTGCGACCTACTCGATGTTTCGTGGATTCGACTCCCCAACTGATTCAGAGTCGGGATTCGAGTTCCCTGATTCGAACAGTTGCGACCTACTCGATGTTTCGTGGAGTCGACTCCCCAACTGATTCAGAGTCGGGATTCGAATTCCCTGATTCGAACAGTTGCGACCTACTTGATGTTTTGGAATGACAAGCCTTGGATTTGGGTGGCACGGTGGCGTAGAGGTTGGCACGTCTGCCTTTCACAGCATGAAGTTCCTGGGCTTGAATCCCAGTCCTGGGTTTCAGGCGTTTCTGTGTGGAGTATGCATGTTCTCCCCATGCTTGTTTGGGTTTCCTCCGGGTACTCCGGTTTCCTCCCGACAGTCCAAAGACATGTGCATTAGGCTGACTGGCTGCCTAGGTGTGAGTGCGAATGGTTGTGTGTGCGTTGCCCTGTAACGGTCTGGCAAGCTGTCTAGGGGGCTCTGTGCCTTCGTCTAGTGACGGCAGAGATAGGCGCCAGCCTCCCCGTGACCATGGTAGGATTTGACGGTTCTGCGAACGAGCGAGGGAGACTTGGACATACATTTTCATACGTCTCGGAGGTTGTTACCCATTCCTGTTTTTCATGCTGGTGAACTCGAGGTTTGGTTCATAGTAGTATCCAGCTACATGTTCATAAACCGTAGGTGGGGTTACTAAATCAGAAGGCTGAGAATACCCATAAGGCTTTGTGCTATTTGGATGGAATGATTCCAGTGAGTGTGGCATGATTTGTGACTGGGCATGCCGTGATTCCATATGCTCCTGAAAGACGCTCTACGGTGTTACACGGAGCCAACATTATCAGCAAGTGTCCTCTCTGTCTAATCCTGTCGACAGGACAGTAGTTCTTGTCTACAAGTTGTAAATGGCGCCTTGTGTCAGAATAGTGTATGAGGAGGTGATTTATATAAAGGGTACACACGTCTGTCACGGTGCTGATTGGTTCATGGTGCTTAGAGTAGCGGTGGTGACGGAGTAACATAGGAATGCCTTCGTCCCAAATACATTCCTTCCGGACTTCTGGTTTCACAAGCGCTCATATATGACGTGCTGTTCCCTCTGCACGTGAGCAATATTATACCTGCTTTTATCCTATGATATGTGCTATTAATAGACTGGCTATAATTGCTGGAGGGTTTTGTTTGTTTGTTTGTTTGTTTTTTTTGGGGGGGGTATTTGGGGACTTAGAAGGAAGAGTTAAGGGACCCAGGCAACTGAGAGGAAGTGCATGAAATAAGGAGGAAAGGTTAAATAGGGTGATGGTGTATGATGTTAATGCTGTGAATGTATGTGCTGGGATGAAACGCCCTGCATGCCCATCGCTCATGGTGTCCAACTGGAGATGTGTGTGTGTGTGTGTGTGTGTGTGTGTGTGTTATTCATGGTGCAGTTGTGGAATCTGTGTCTGACTCAGCAGGATTCTGACTCTGCAGCTTTCGGACTGCAGCGGCTACACTATTGAACCAGTCACTTGGTAACCTGCAGCTGCTGAATGAAGCACATACACACACACACACACTCACACACATTATTGTCGTATATCTACATTCACCCTGTAAGGATGAGATCGGTGGATAATGGGGTCAATAATGTGATCAAACTGATGGTTTGAAAGATGGATGGATGGATGGATGGATGGATAGATAGGTATATAAATAAAACCTAGGACTACTGTGGCCATCCCATGACCGTTACAGGTGATTTTAGAGGCGGTCCCTTGCAAACATACTTGCCTGAGAAACGTGAGCATCCGTGCCGCATACGTCACAGCTGTCACGTCTGCCACAGTAACTTTCGATGCAAATGTGGCAGTCGCCGCTTCATGTACATTTTTACATCCTCGGAAGTCTCCGGTAAGTCATGTATGCCTCGCAGATGCCCTCATGGTTGAACCGGTTGATTTGACAGGGCGCTGGGCCAACGGTAATTTTTAAGAAGACAAAACTTTCCGTGAATGGAAGCCACGCCCTACTGGTTCTCACATTAGCCGAGATGCATCGCGTTCAAACCTACCAGCAGCTTGAAACAGCCAGTTAGCCTAACGTGCATGTTTCTGGACTGTGGGAGGAAACCAGAGTGCCTAAAAGGAAACCTGCGCAAGCACAGGGAGAACACGCACGCTCCACAGAGAAACGCCCAAGCCGAGCCTGAGACTCGGACCCAGGACCTTGCTCCCACTGTGAGGTGGCCGTGCTAACCAGTACACGACCGTGCCACCGGTGAATCGTTGTGGGTTGAAAATGTATCATAATGCCGTCTAGTGGTTAAAATGATCTTGCTGGTGTGGAGTCGACTGTTTGGTGCTTATCTGCCTCGTGGAGTTTTTAATTTAAGAAGAATGTTAACGACCCGTTCTTGAATGGGAATCTGTTATTACATATTTTTCCAAGACATGCTGACCATGACTCCTCATTCACAGGAATTTACAAAGACACAATTTTCTCACTGTAACAGGTCTCGTTCCTGACGCAAACAGATGAAGTGATACTCAGGTCCAACATGTTGTGACAGAACACAGAGAGATTAAAGGCGAATTGCATCACGTCTTCCAGCAACAGTGGTGTTCAACGTGTGGGAGTTACAGGGCTGCAATCAAAAACATTACCAGTAATTTCTCTGACGGGAAATATGTTTACATTTATGGCATTTGGAAGACATCCAGAGTGACTTACATTTATCATTTTTATACAAGTAAGGGTGAAGGGCCTTGCTCAAGTTGCTCTTATTTTTTTCATTTAACTGAGCAATCGAGGGTTAAGGGCCTTGCTCAAGGGCCCAACAGTGGCACCTTGGTTGTACTGGGACTTGAACCTGTGACCTCCGGATCAGTAATCCAGAGCCAGTATTTATATTTATGGCATTTGGCAGACACCCTAATACAGCGTAACTTACATTTATCATTTTTATACAACTGAGGGTTAAGGGCCCAACAGTGGCAACTTGGTAGTATTGGGACTTGAACCCATGACCCTCTGATCAGTAATCCAGAGCAAATATTTACATCTATGGCATTTGGCAGACACCCTTATCCAGCGTAACTTACATTTATCCGTTAATTTAACCGAGCAATCAAAGGTTGAGGGCCCAACACTGGCGGCACTGGGGATTGAACCCCTGACCTTTGGATCAGTGTCCCGGAGCCTTAACCACTGAGCTCCCAGTGCAGGGATAATGAAACTTTATGATGTCGTCAATTTTCTGATGACAGAACGAGATTAGGACGTGTATTTGTTCTCATTAATCCTTGGATCTTCCCTTCCTGTGCATTCCTGAATTACTAGTTTGAGCTGTTTATGCAGCACAAGGCAAACTCGTTCGAATAAAGCATGTTAGGCGCAGGTTTTTGTCCCGTCTCCCTAATCTGATTACCCCTTTATTAAATAACCACCATTTCGTTTCCTCCCCACACCCGGTCTGATGGGATAATGATGGTATTTATAAGCCTGGTGTCATTATGGGCTCTAATCACAGCACTCTTGTTTTTTTTCCCAGGAATATTTCTACCCCAAGTATTTGGGTAAGTTCTGAATTCTAATAGAAACCTCTTCATGTAGACGTTCAGAGTTCACTCCAGCTTCTGTTGGAAGGGGGTTAAACATGAGCGTAACCGTCCCGAATTCTCCTGTGTCTTCAGCATGTGTGGAGAAATTTGCAGACAAGAAGAAGGAAGACCTGGTGACGTGCGTCCACAGTGAGTGACCCTGTCTGTCTTGTTGTGATTTATAAATAGTTTAATAGAAATGCAGGGCCGCGCCGTTCGCTCTGCGCCGTCCAGTCTGCGCGGCATTGACCGCGCTGTCGTCCGCTCTGTCTCTTCTGTTAGTACTGATGTGTGTTTGATAATCAGTGCCCTGCTTCTGCGTCGTGGCTGTGCGTACGTAACCATGTGACATGATGTGAGCTGGCAGCACTGATGCATTCTGGAGGCTCGTCCTCCACCACCAGCTTCCGCTGAATCAGAGGCAGCAGTGTGCCTGCTCTGAATCCTCTGCTCCCATTGGTCGATCTGGAAGCGCTGAGTCAGAAACTGTGATGCTGTGACTGCAGTACTCCCCTCATTTTCTCTCTCTCTCTCGCTCGCTAACACCCTCAAACTCACTCTCGCACACACTCTCTCACACACACACACACACACACACACTCAGTCTTATTCTCTCTCTCTCACTCATATTCTTTCTCTCTCTCACACACATACACACACAAACTCAGTCATATTCTCTCTCTCTCACTCACTCTCAGACTCGCTCTTATTCTCTCTATCTCTCTCACTCTCTCACACACACACAATTACTCAAACTCACTCTTATTCTCACACACTTAAACTCAGTCATTCTCTCTTTCACTCTCACACACTTAAACTCCCTCTTTCTCTCACTCACTCTTAAACTCATTCATATTGTCTCTCGTACTCTCACACACTAACTCTCACACACAAACTCTCTCACTCACTCTCTCTCCCCCTCCCTTACAATCACGCTCTCTTCATGGTACTCACTCGCACTCTCTCAGCTGCCCAGACATGTCTGTACTCAGGGTTTTAAGAACTGAGACAGTGTCAGCAGACTGATCAGAGACTACGATTTTATGTGAAAGGAAAGTGAAAGATGATATTAAGCATTTCATCAACTCAGCCGCAGCTGTGAAGAACAAATTGTCCTGAGAACTGGACGTGGTGTATGTTTTCGGTCATTAAAAAACTCGTGAGAATGAAGGGAGGAAAAACAAAAGCGGGGCTTTAGACTCGGATTGTTTTTTTCACCCTGAATAACCAATTTAACATTCTGTCCAGTGGCCAAATTTTTCCTCTCTGTATCTCTGCTTCTCTGTTTTTTTCTCTCTTTCTCTCTCAGACATTCCAGACCAGTGCTCCCCCAATCCTTGTCATCACATAGGAACGGTGCGCTGCGAGGACAAAAAGGGTGAATTCCAGTGCCACTGCTTCACAGGATGGACTGGCCTCAAGTGTGAGAAAGGTAAGGGTCAACATCGTTATGAACAGAGCACCGTTCGTCACTAAATCACACCTGCCCCAGATGTTTCATGAAGGACAGCGTTAATATTAGTGCGCATGCAGAATTTTTTTTTTTTTTCTTTTTTTTTTTTTTTTTTAAACGTGTTGAATCCCTTTAGAGAATTAAAAATGTGTATTATTAGATGCAGGTGGATTGGCAGGGTGCCTGCTGTGTCCTCTTGTGCCTGACTTGGCATGACGGTGCACATTTCCTTTCGTCCTCAAAGAGTGTCCCACTTGTCCCTTCTCCTGTTTTACTGGGAGAAGCCTGGGAGAAGGCTGACGTGATCAGTTTAGCAGTAATAATGGAAAGAAAACCATCACATATGCTCATTTGCTCTGTTGTATGGTGCTTTTTCTCACACTCCAGCATGCTGCATGTTATTTGTGGAAAAAAATAAAATGAAGAAGAAGAGGGAGTCGAGACTGCAGGAAGAGATAAGTAGAATGAAGTCTGGTTAAAAATGCATGCTTTCAACTGACGCTTATAGTGCTGAGTGGAACAGTAATAGAGAAACACTTTGGACACACTAATGGAGGCACAGGTTGTTATTTTTTTTTTTGGTTAAAGGGTACCTGTGGTGAATTAGTGTTACTAGCTCGTTAAACGATCACGTAGGACATCATCGGATCCTTCCAGCAACGTCAGTCCTCGCTCCTCATGAAAGTACGTGCGAGTGTTACTACACCGGGCGTGCTCAAAGACATGTTGCCTTCCTCATTGGCTGTTCCATCCTGGTAGTGATGCGAACTCGTTTGACTGGCCGGGCTGCGTCACTGACCCCGTGCATCATAACACGTTATCAGCCAGCGCTGAGCTGCACAAACGACAGAAATCATGCAAAACATTTCTAAACCAACCGACGACAGGAAAGCAAAACGTTATCTCCGGCAGCGTTCTCGTCCTCAGAGTCACTAGAATGCGACGTCTCACCGTCTCCACAAGAGACTCCTCCCACTCTGGTTCGAATAGGTCACCATTTACATCCGTTTCCTCCAAATTGCTGCCATAGTTGCTTCTTGAATATGTTTTTTTTTTAATCACCTAAAATGTTGCTCACTGAGTAGATCTGCTTGTTTACCTGCACTGGAGAAAGAAAAAAAAAAAATAGGAGCAGCATTGGGATGGATTGTGAAAAGATCGGCTGAAAAATCGGAATAACGTTGGAATATAATTGGCTGAAATCGGTATCGTGTTGTGTGAACGCATCTTTAAGTACCAGAGAGTACTTGCATCCAAACCATTGTTGACTGGTGGGTCTGTATGAATTTTAAACGGTTTAGTGTCAGTAGCACCGACTTTCGATCAATGCCTGTCGTAGATTTTCCTCTGAGCTGATATTTGTTCTAGTGGTTTTTCCTTCCTTGGAACGCTTTGGCTCTGCAGTGAAGTATTATGCTGTAGGGTATTATGGCAAACTTTCATTTTGGCTAAAATTGACAAAATACACTTTTTTGAGATGAAGATGGTACTTCACACTTGTTGAATAGATATCAGTTTATTGTTTCTCCTCTATGCCATTCCTTCATTTATTCATTCATTCATTCATTTATTTATTTATTTTTAAATATATATTTTTTGGGGGGGGGGGGGGGGGGGGCAA
>JAQMYF010000009.1:18428215-18446155 GCA_030014195.1 Neosilurus mollespiculum | reverse complement strand
CCCCCCCCCCCCCCCCCCCCCCCCCCCCCCCCCCCCCCCCCCCCCCCCCCCCGCGCGTCCGTCCGTCCGTCCGGTTTGAAGTACACTAAATGTGTGGATATCTTACCATCAGTGCAGTACGTGCTTGTTTCCAACACCATGGGAGTTAATATGGAGTTCATCCCTCCGTTCATGCTATAACAACCTCCACACTTCTGGGAAGGCTGGATTTCATCGGATTTTGGAGTGTGGCTGCGCAGGGCATTAGTGAGATCATGCACCGATTGGGATGGTGAGGGGCGGCCTGTGAGACCCTGTCCTGTGAGTTCATGGAGCTGGCTTTGTGCCCAGGTACATTGTCACGGTGGGACAGGTTTGGGGCTACTCATCCCAGTCACTCATTCGGCGAGGAACAGCTGATTAGCTTACTGTGCATGTCTTTGGATAGTGGGAGGAAACCGGAGTACCTGAAGGAAACCCAGACGAGCACGCGGAGAACATGCATACGCCACACAGAAACGTCTAAGCCTTGGGACTAGAAAGGCTCTTGGTTGGAAGGAAAGTCTTAACTCGACGTCCTATCAAATTGTGCGCTTCCAAGTTTGGGCAGGACCCATACCTGGGTGTGATGGTCCAGGCTCCACAAAGACTTGGCGAATATATAGTGAATATATGTGCTGATGGTGTCATAAATAATAAATACTAATAACTCTGGTGGCGGCACGGTTCTACAGGTGTATATCACTGGATTTGTCTCCTGTATGAAATAATTTTTGTTAAATGTCAGACTGTTTAGCACATGCAAATATATTCGTAGTCCCACATAGGGACACTGCCGCAGCTCTGAGTCAGCCGTCAGAAAGAAGGGAAAGAAATTCTGTCCCGAACACACAACGTGAGAAGATCATCTGCAGTGCTCATACCCACTATGACTCATTCACCTACCGGTGTGGAATGACAAGTAGATGAAAACAGGAAGGGAAAAAACGGAGCTGGAGCTCCGCTGTGGAAAAGCCCGTCAGTGCTGCAGTCATTTGTGTTTACAGTAGCATTACTTTCACCTTTCAACACCTCAACACTGAGCCACTGTGTCACCGAGTCTTCATAATCCACCTCATAGTGAACACAACCCCCCCACCCCCACCCCCATATTTCTGCGACTGACTCACATTTGGTTTCCTCTTCTTGGATTGGCAGATGTAAACGAATGCAGTAAAGAAAATGGGAAATGTGATCACGAGTGCAGTAATTCAGTGGGAAGCTACCACTGCTCCTGTCATGACGGTTACAGGCTGTCGGGTCACCACTGCTGTCTGGGTAAGTCACATCCGTAGACAGGGAGGTCGAAACACCACTCACAGTAAAGTTTTTTTGAAGTTACAAGATGAAAATGTTTTTATGATAATTCCTAATGATGGATCATTTTCTCCTCCTTCTGTTCCAGATGTTGATGAGTGTGTAGATGTTTCCGGGGTATGTGGCACCGCACAGTGCAGGAACATGATGGGGTCCTACCAGTGCCTTTGTGACGCTGGCTACATCTACAATAATGAGACCGAGACCTGCGACGGTGCGTCGGATTTCTGTCGGCCAGTTCACACGTTCAGTGTACATTAAAAAACGTCATAATATACCCATCAGGTCAAATCCATAATTATCAACGGTCATCTTTACTTAAACCTTATTTGTATAGAAAGTTTGTCAATGAACATGAGTATATACAACACAGAATCACAGTGATCCGATTGGTCCGCTATCAGAAGATTAAAAAATTTTATTCTGAGTGGATAACAAAACTGTGGACACTTGGACATTTTTTTAAATTCTTTGTTTGGCAGATTTCTATGATGTTCTTTCTTTCTTTCTTTCTTTCTTTCTTTCTTTAGAAATCGCAAATATTAACATCGTCAGGTCCGCAAAACAAGGAATAAAAAAGAATGGCCTTAAAGTGTACCTGTGGTAAATTAGTGTTACTAGCTCTTTAAAGCGACCACGTAGTACATCAGCGGTTCCTTCCGGCAGCGTTGGTCCTTGCCATGTGAAAGTACGTGCGAGTGCTGCTACACTGAGCGTGCTCAGAGAGTCCGAGACGTGTTGCCTTTCTGATTGGCTGTTCCAGCCTGGTAGTGATGCAAACTCGTTGGATTGGCTGGGCTGCATCACTGACCCCGTGCATCATGACACATTATCGGCCAGTGCTGAGCGGGACAAACGACAAGCACAGAAATCATGGAAAACATTTCTTTTGTGTTCCTAAACCAACTGACGACAGGAAAGCCGAGTCGGCAAAATGTTCAAAGCCGAACCTGCATAAGCCATTTTGGATTTACCATCACGGCAGCGTTCTCGTCTTCAGAGTCACTAGAATGTGACGTCTCACCGTCTCCACAAGAGACTCCTCCCACTCTGGTTTGAATAGGTCACACCCATTTCCTCCGAATTGCTGCCACAGTTGCTTCTTGAACACGTTTTTTTCACGTATAATGTCGCTCGCTGAATGGATCTGCTTGTTTGCCTGCGCCGGACAAAACGGACCTACGAGTTCACGTCACTTCCGGGGAAATGACTGCTAACTGTATGTTCATTTATATTGAAATATGGCTGTGTATCGCTTAAACATATTACATACGTGCAAATTATGCTGTAAGGATGACCGGTAGCGTTACTCTTTAACTGGAGTATACGATGCCATTATCACGCCTTCAAATGGGAAAATAAATATGGGGTTTGTTGCGTCTGTTTGCTGTGTTTGTTTACTTTAAAAATTAACGTTCTTATGCGTACACGGCGTTTTTCGGTCTTGTGATGGAAGTGAACGGTTCTCACAGTAGACATGTTTGTTGGAGCATTCTGGCTCTGACTTATTCCGTTTCTTTTGCCGTCTGCTAGACGTGGATGAATGTGAATCACCTGTGTGTGAGGAGCAGTGTGTCAACACGCCCGGGAGTTTCCGTTGCTACTGTGACGGCAGACAGGGGAAGAAGCTCGGGAATGACCTGAGTAGCTGCGAGGTAATGAATAGGTCACATTCTTCTCACATATTCTTCTTATTTTACCGCTGTGCACATTTTATTCCTTAACGCTGTGCTACCTACATAATTATGATTGCAGGAGAAATGCTGGAGTCCTGATCCATTAAGAAACATGTAGTGAAGTGCTGTTTTGTTTTTGTTTTTTACTAGACTGCTGTTTTTATTTACCTGTGTATGCTTATTCTTGAATGTGTACTGTCTTTAGCATATCGAGCCCTGTCTGGAATTGAGCATGAAGAGAAACGCTCGCTCTCTGTACCTGGGCCGCATGTTCAGTGGAGTTCCTGTGGTCAAGTTACGCTTCAGACGATTAGTTCAGACTGGGTGAGCACAGCGCACCGATTGTTTTAGCACATCTTGGTTTATAATGATGAATTGTTTTATTACAGTGCAATTTGATTCCACATAATTATGTGGTAAACATAATTCCACATAATTTCAGGTAAAAAACACAAATTTAGGGAGGGACTTTTAGCAGGATTTCTCTCTGTATAAAATGCTTCGGAAAACAAGTTTCATTAAAGAGTTGTGGTATTGGTTACCCTTACAGCGTAATTAGTGTGCAGTGTAATAGTTTTAAGCGAAACAGACACTGTTTTTACATAAATGACCATAAAAAGCACTATACTGGGTAATTTTATCCCGTGGATTACTAGCGGGGGCTGGAACTCTTTGAGTCTCTCTAAACTCTCGTGTTTAAGTGATAAAACTCCCCGCATACAAAAGGCGCTTACCTTCTACTGGTTCCTTTTGGCGAGGCGCTGCTCGCGTCCGTCGTCATCCTTTAACTTTTTTTTTTGCAGGAATCCCGTAGGAGCAGCGTCCGGTTTTAGACGTGAAAGCTCGGGCTTCGTGCCAAGTAGTTCTGCCTGGAGGTCATGCCGGTAGTGGGTCTGGTTGAAGTGGTCTTCACAGACTACCGAATCGCGTCCGGAAGGAAACGTTTTCAGATTACAGCCCTGTGCCGATATCATGTTGCGTTTTCCGCGATTTCTGTGCTTGTTGTTCGTGCAGCCGTGTCATCTTACACACATATGTAGTTACACTTATATTCTGCACGCAGCCCAGCCAATAGGACAAAACAACGAATCCGTGTCACCACCAGGGCTGGAACAGCCAATGAAGAAGGCAACACGTCGCTGTGCGTGATTCGTAGTGTGGCAGCACTCGCGCATACTTTACATGAAGCAAGGACTGAGGTTTCTTAACGGAACCGCTGATGTCATACCAGATCATTTTAAAGAGCTAGCAATACAAACTCACCACAGGTACCCTTTAAAGTCGGTACACCTGAACCATGTCTCAGAACTGGAGCCCGGGACAGAAATTTGATTAGTAACTCTAACTTACTGCGTTTCTCTCAAAAGATGAAGGTGAGATTCTTCCCACACACTTAAGAATCATCATCATCATGTCGGCTGTCTGACATTAAAAAAATATTCAGTGTCTGTGAAGTTGATAACTGGCAGAATTTATGGTTGTGCGGGAGGGGTATAAAATTTTAGAACATAATTAATTGGACGAAAAAATTATTAAACACCTCCGAGGGTACGACAAGTCACCAGACATCTGAGACTCTTCAACAGGAAGAGAAAACAGAGTAAAAATAATCAAATCATGTTTGTAATAATATTCATTATTATTATTATTATTGCATGGTCCCTTTAAAGCCGGAATGTCCGCCATTGGCAATTTAATAACCAGGTCACAAACTAAGATGGGGCCAGCATTTTTCCATTCGATCTGTTCTTACACTAGTTTGTCTGCTTCCATCCAGCTTCACAGCAGAGTTTGACCTGAGGACATACGACACCGAAGGAGTCATCTTCTTTGCCGGTGGTCACTTAAACAGCTCCTGGATTGTTCTGGCAATCCATCACGGGAGACTGGAACTGCAGCTGAAATACGGAGCTGTCAGTCGGGTGACCAGCAGCGGCCCTTTGGTTAACGATGGCCAGTGGCATAAGGTGAGCAAACACGGGGGGGGCTACACTACGCACAAGACACACCGTTAGCCAGCGATTTTATTCCGCCATAACAGGTTTGAAACGAAGCATTGCAGATTTTAGAATTTAAATAACAATAACTGTTAGCACGTCTGCCTCACAGCAAGAAGGTCCTGGGTTCGAGTCCCGGGCTTGCCAAGAAAGTTTCTGTGTGGAGTTTGCATGTTCTCCCTTCGCTTGCATGGGTTTTCTCAGGGTTCTCCAGTTTCCTCCCATGGTTCATGACAAGATACCACATAAGTCTTAATTGGCTGTTCCTTGGGTGTGAGTGTGAATGGTTGCGTGGGAAAGTGGGACAAATAATAAAGGAAAAAGGGACAAAAACTGAAACTAATCACTTCGCCCTGCAGAATTCACGGCCGTCTGTTTTTAATGGATGTTCAGTGATTACTCGGACATCGGTGACCTAGAAATTTAGTGGTATGGCCCTCAGTAAAGACGAGTTTGACACCCTTGCTTAGGCCCAGGGGCCGCATTGAGATGGCTAGAGAAATGGATCAGAGCATCAAAAAAAGTGGCAGGACTTTTGGGGTGTTCCTGGTATGCAGTGGTTGGTTCCTAAATAAAGTGGTCCTAGTAAGGTGAACCAGGGACAGGGTCATGGCCGCCCTAGGCATAGCCTCAGACCTGGTCAAAGTGCCAAGCGGACTGCATTCAAAAGTGCCTAGAGTGGCGCCAGGAGCATCAGAACTGGACCGTGGAGAAATGGATAAATAGCGAGCATGGCCCGGTCGGATGAATCATCTTTTTTCACTGTTGCAGCCCGAGCATATCCCTTAATGGCAACTGTAATCCTTAATGGGAGTCGCCTCTTTCAGCAGGATGATGCAACTTTCTACGCTATAAAAATTGCTTTAGGGATTATTTGAGGAACGTGACGAAGAGTTGAAGATGTTGGTCACGTTTCCCAAAATTCGAATCTGATCAAGCATCCGTGGGTGTTCTGAACAAAGAAGTCAGGTCCGCGAAAGATCCGCCGCTAAATTTTCAGGACGTAAAGAATCAGGTGCGGCCGTGATTCCATGTACTATAGAAGTCGTGTGGATTCCATATATGGACTTGTCAGAGGTTTTCGAAGCACAGGGGGACCTACACAGTATTAGGCAGGTGGTTTTAATGTTATGGCCAATCGCTGTGTGTGTGAGACTCTGAGTACACTTTTCTTTTTCTTCTTTTCTTATGGGAGATGTGCATGATCAGTAGCACGTGATTTATCCACTGTTGTGTAAATCGTACTTTGTGCTGAAAATCCGACTCTCCAATTGACTGACAGATCTCAGTCGAGGAGCAGGGGAGGAGCCTCGTGATAAAGATCGACAGGGAAGCCGTGATGAAGATCGCGGTGAACGGAGATCTTTTCACTCTGAAGAAAGGTATACACGAGCTCAACCTAACTGTAGGAGGAGTTCCCTTCAAAGAGGATGGACTGCTTAATAAGGTAACGATGAGTAGGACAGTCTTTTTTTTTTTTAATCTACATATCCGTCATATTAAGGTTTTGGTTTGTTTGTTTACTATTTTTGGTTTTTCTAAGTGGATATATAAATTATATAAAAATGTTTTATTATGGTTTACACGAATCTAGTTAGACAAATGTTTAAAGAAGAAATGGTTAAATCCTTTTCTTCCTCAAATGATCCTTCCGTCCTTCTGGGAGGGATTTACGTGAACAGTTCCATAAATACACTTTCACTTTGTTCGTTAGATTATTACAGCTTCAAGGTGGCTTGTTTCAGTTTCTTGGTTGCCAGCAAGCACAATTTAACCACTAAAAAAAAAAAATACAGGTGCTCTAATATTCTGTTAACTCTTAAGTCTAAAGGGTTAATTTTTCACCGACATCTTGAATTAATGACGGTAAAACTGAACCACACCGTAAAGTCTTCTCCAGAGCAGTTCTTGTGTGAAAATGATTCCTTATGCTCTCTGAACCACTCTTGTATTCATTCATTCATTCATTCATTCATTTATTTATTTATTTATTCATTCCCCTTTTATTTTTTGAGACCCTATTTTTTTTATATCCCTACTATCAGAGAAGAAAAAGTCCATTCAAGGTAAAACCAGGTGCGTCCAGGTCGTCGGCTGACTTCTTTTTATTTCTACACAATGTTGCTGGGCCTCGACCTGACCACCGGAAGGCTCTCCATAATGAGTGTGAGTTGTATGTGTGTGTTGGCCCTATGATGGCCTGGTGAGCTGTGCCTCGCTCAGAGTCGGCTGAGATGGGCGCCAGCGTCCCCGCAACCCTAATTAGGATTAAGCGGGTTCAGAAAATGAATGAATGAGATTAATAGTCTTTTTAATGAATAAATGGTGATTGCCCCAATTTTAGTCACCTATGTTCTGACTAAGTGTGCTTCTGTGGTGGTCGTCGTTTATTTTCTGAACCGCTCGCGTCCGCTTTAACCACTGCAACATGACCTGCGGAACACCGCGGAAATACCAGTAATGTTCATCAGCTGTTAAATACATATATAGCACACAGTGCGTCCACAGCTCAAGTTTGCCCAAAGTGTTCTGTGATGTACAGCATACTTAAGTGGATTCCTGTAAGCTTTCCAATAACTTATTCTTACTTTGATACCCAGCTCAGCGGGTACTGCTGCCAGTTCTAGCATATCTTGCATCCGTCAACAAATGGTCTTAAAGAATTTTCAAACAGAATCGGGCCATGAAAGTCTGTCTGTGTCGTGATCTTCTACACGTGTTTCCTGAAACCCGTTTTTGTTCACGTGACAAAGAAAGTAGGGCAGTGTTAGAAACCCCTTGAGCTAAATAATTTGTTCTGCCCACTGACATTGCTGAGTTGGCAATAATTGGGATGTACGTTGGTGACCATGTACTTCAGTGCTGGGATTCTGTCAAAAAAGCCCATCTGTGGACGCCAAGTTGCGTGACTATCAACCTAGAGATCACAGGATCGAATCAGCCATCCGCAGCCGGGAGTCCGTGGGGGCTAATTGGCTAAGTGACCGCGGTGGCATACGCTCACCTTCCTGTAGCTTACAGCGACCACCAGTCAGTCATGGGGGTCTGTGAGCTCTTTCGTACAAAGGGATGGGTAGTGTGCCACGGAGGGGGCATGTGCATGCTTATAGACCTGCCTGATTGGTGGTTGTCGTATGTGATAAGGACGGGTGGCTATTGGATACGACTAAAATTATGAAAGGGGTCATCAAAAGCACCCTCTCGGTTTATTCTATTGGAGAAACTGTAGATTAAAACAAATAGCCACTTAAACTTTGAACTGCAGAATTATGGGTCGATGGGTTTTTTGCTCCACCAGGAGGCAGCCATGTCTTATAAATGGGCAGAGAGAAAAGGGTTTCATGCTTTGCCGGGCTATTAATACAGTGCTGTTTATGGAAGTTTTTTGCAAACGATAATGGCAGGAGGCATAAAGATCAAAAGGAAAAATTATTATAATATTTATTTCTTTTTACAGGATACTGTATAATTGCGTTCGATTCCTGGGCTCGGGGTGTTTGTGTGGAGTTGTGTGTGCATGTTCTCCCCGTGCTTGCATGGGTTTCCTCCGGGTACTCCGGTTTCCTCCCACAATCCAAACATATGCACAGTAGGCTAATTGGCTGTTCCAAATCACCCACCACGTGTGAGTGTGAATGGTTGTGTGAGTGTTGGCGAGCTGTTCAGGGTGTACCCTACCTTCGCCCAGGGTCGGCTGAGATGGGCGCCAGCGTCCCCGCAACTCTAATTAGGGTTATGGGGTTAGAAAATAAATGAATTGTATAATTGTCACCACTAGCAGGGGTGAATGTTTGTTTGTTTGTTTGTTTTTTAATATATATATATATTTTTCCTTGGTACTATTTAATTAATTAGATGGAAGGAAATGTCAGAGCTTTACATCACTTTTTTTTTTTGTACTTAATAAAGGGAACTGATCATTCCGGTAGAAATGTACACAGCTACACAAGTAACTTCTCCTGTTGCTCGTCTGAAACCCAAACATTCGGCTGACCTTGACTTGTCCTTGTATTACAGAGGCTCTGTGTATGTTGCTCTTCAGGTGAACCCACGTCTGGACGGTTGTATGAAAGAGTGGCACTGGCTGACCGATGAAGACACGTCTATCCAGGAGACCATTCGCCATAACGAACGTATGCAGTGTTACTCCACTGAGGATCACAGCTCCTTTTTCCCAGGCCATGGGTTCGCCTATTTCAACGACAGCCACGGTGCGTTCGGTGTTTTTTAATTTACATTCACACTAATTATATGAATTATATTACATTCAGGCACACTTTGTTTGGTTAGTTAATTCTAATTGATGCACATTTGTGCTTGTGAGAGAGGGGAGCAGGGGACGCCCTCGCATATCTCACACAGGTGACGTATCTCACACAGGTGATACACAGGTGCTCAGTGTGCAACTGACCATACGGCCAGCCTCTACGGTAGGAGTTCTGTTTGCGCTCGTCCGACAGGATACCGTGCCTCTCTCCATCTCCTTTTCTGATTATCATTCTGGAACTAAGCAGTGGGCAGAGGTCAGTTCCCTGGCATATATTTATTTACACTGTTGTCACACCTCCTCATTCACTCACTCACTCATTGGCCGAGCTGACTTAATCCTACTAAGGTTGTGAGGATGCCGGAGCCTATCTTAGCCAACACTGGGCGAAGGTAGGGTACACCCCAAAACAGCTTGCCACACCACCCCAGGGCAACACGCACAACTAATCACACTCTCATCTAGTGGTAATCTGGAACAGCCAGTCAATGGAAAGACAGTGCATGTCTTGACCGTGGGAGGAAACTGGAATACCCGGAGGAAACCCACGCAAGCACAGGGAGAACGTGAAAACCCCGCACAGAAACGGCCCGAACCCAGGACCTTCACTCTTGCTGTGAGGTGGACATGCTAACCACTACGGGACCGTGCACATGCAATCTGATCAGGTTATCCAGTGGCCAGAATGACGTTTTGTAAAGCTTTATTTGAATGGTATCATCGTTGGGCGTACAATATTTATGCATACATGTGATTCAAAACGTCATTAGATTTTTACACATCAGAATCAGAGCGAAGTACCGGGGCAACCATATGCAGCGCCCTCTTGGAGGAAGTAGATAAAGAGAACCCGGTTAAAGAGATTAGACAAAAGTATTACAGTCGGTCACTTATTTATTGAGGAAAATGATTCAATATTTAATTTCTCTGAGTGTTAGCCTTTGTTTTCGGACCTCTTTGCACAGTAACACCTGTTAAAAAAAAAAAAAAAAAAAATGTTGGTGGTAACTATCGCACCTCTAGTGTGATCACCCCCCCCCGAAGGGCCTTGCTAAAGGGCCCAACAGTGGCAGCTTGATGGTACTGGGACTTGAACCTCTGACCTTCGGATCAGCCTTAACCACAGTGCCACGACTGCCCGTTGTAGCTATACTGGGATCAATCGTTACCACAGACGGTTACTGATGGTTATTTCTGTGTAAGGGGGTCTAAGAGAAAAGGTTGACGTGTTTTTGTCTCATTTGTTTAATTGGGTTCTCTTTATCTACTGTGTAAAAATCTGGTGATCTTTTTAATCATGTAACTGCAGTTTCAGACTAACCGTTTAATTTTACCTGTCTGTGCCCTCAACAGTATATATTAGTGTCCTTCGGCAATGTTGTCGTGGCCAGCGCCGCAGTGAACCTGTGTGACTGGGAGATGCACACTGTGAACGTGACCGTGGAAGGAAACAGCACCACACTGCAGGTGGATAAGCAGCCGGGCCTCGCTGAACCCGCGGAGGATTTGGAGCCCCTGGACCTCTCGTCCTCATATAGCACGTTTATTGGAGGGATTCCAGGTGAGGAAATATGAAGAAATCTGTGGGTTAGTGGAAGTTTCTGAAAGTCAGTTCACCCTGTTTACACTCCGTTTTCTCTCTCCAGACGTGTCTCTGGTTTCTACGCCGGTCTCTGCTTACTACGTGGGCTGCATGGACGTCAGGGTCAACGGCCGTCTGTTAGACATGGACGAGGCCCAATATAAGCACAACGACATCCGCTCTCACGCCTGCCCTCTAGTGGGCCCTCACCAGTGAAAAATACGAGGTTAGCCGGACCAAACAGAGTAAGCGCCAGGGCAACCTAGCTCGGCTCTAGCTTAAGCTTCGCCCTGTAACCAAATGCCTTTAAGAAGAGAACGTTTGAGTAAAATTGAATTTTAGTTCAAGAGTAAACTTAATTTGTCTCTTTAGGACTGGCTGAAAATGGTCTTATTGAGCCACGCCATCTATGTTGTCTAAAAAACACAAAAAATACACCCCACCTGGTAAACAGACATACATTTTAAACCTGAGTTTTATTCTGACAGGTTCATTGTATACTCATGCCTCCAATAATAAATAATGAACACACAATCACAGACACTGTAACTATAATTTATATTCTATTCATTAAGAAACCGGAGGCATACACTTGCATTAGATATCTGAAAAAGCACTGCGCCGCAACACAAGCTACTGAGAGAGAAAGAGAGAGAGAGAGCGCTGTAACATAGTGTATATGTAAATAAGTTACTGTACAATGCTTTTTAAACAAAAGGCATTCTGCTACCTTTATTTTTTAGCATAAAGGGTATTCATATGCCACTAAAGGCTGAGTAGGTGCTCAAAGTCATTGTTTTATAATTTTATGTTTTGACATTCCTTTTTTTTGTTCATGTATTTTTTTTTTAATCAACTGTATTGTATTTGATTTTTTTTGTTTGTTTATTTTTGTAATTCTTTTTTAGTCCTTGGTGCACATAGTACTGGGGCACACAGTACTTCTGTCTCCTCTGTCTAGCTGGAGGCTGAGTGCTGTTAAAAAATAAAGGTGGTTGTAATACGACTGTGTTTGTGCTCTATCATGTATGGAGCAGCTATGCTTTCTTTGGTCAGGATATTCCTTAGTTCAAAAGGGTAACGCTGGATAAGACTTGATTTATTTAGTTCTGAGTTCTGAGTGGTTGCCCTCGAAGATGAATGTGAAACCGGGACTTACCAGCCGTAACTTCCAGGTACTGGGTAAACACAGTAATAGCTGACTCGCACGTAAGCGATGTAGCCGCGAAATCGTGCGACGTCGTTTTCGGTTGGTTTCAGGCAAAAATAGCGCCATTATGCTCGAAATTGCATTTGATTATCATATTGGCGGATGTGAGAATTTTTGATTTCGCACCAAATTTTGCGCAGGTCCAGGTCATTTAGCTCGAATTCGTCCGACTGTGTCCGAGAATATGCGATTTCCAGTTTGAGTTTATTTAATTCCCTTCGAAATAAAATTCGCTCGTACTCTCGGACAAGATCGCTCACGTGTGAGTCAGCTTTAACATTTCCAACAAAGTGAAGCATGACGTATTTGCAGTAAATATCAATGACATGCAACCATCTCGCCCTAAAAATTTCTCACCAGGTCCTTTCTGGTTCTGAATGATGTGTTCAGGACTTTCTTGCTGTGAGGTGGACGTGCTAAGCACATCACCGTGCCTCCCTCTTCATGATGCTTTCTGTTCGGAAGGGTCAATTTTATTACACTAATTGGTAAACTAATATAACCTTGTGCTGTGCTACCGTATCATTTCTAGGTGCAAAAGCCCCTCTGCTGGACGTACACACCACCTCGCTCTTCTGTCTGCTACACCGCTGTACAGTCCCAGTAGATGAGTCACTCTCATTAAGGATAAGGATAAGCCTGCTTTAGGTGCTAATATGTAAGGAATAATATGTCCAACCTCATTCCACCATGAGGTCTGTAAGCATCGAGACAGTTTCTGTGAATGTTTTGTAATTTTCGTAAATTTGTCACCGTACTACACAACAGTGGATTTGAAATGTAGCAGTCATGATGCGACTGAGGTGTAGACTTTCAGTTTTAATTTCAGGGTTTAAACAAAAGTATTGCTTAAGGGGTGATCATACTAGAGGTACGATAGAAAAGCGACTGACGCAAATTGATTTTTTGCGATCTATTTATTTTTACGAATTTTGAAATTCTTGTTTCGCAACTCCACATACAAGCAAGTATTTTGCGTCTTAAATAGGTGTACCATGTGAAAGGTGCACTACAATTTGTGACTAATTTGCGATTGGTTTAGAGATGTTTGGCGAAAAAGGCTAATCTCCTTTCATAAATCATTCATGTTTTGCTCCCTTTTTGTTCTCAAACCATCTGCTTTTTATTTGCAATTTATTTTTATTTGTAAATAAAACAAGAATGGTGACAAAATACACGGAATATGGCGGATGCCAGTGAGTCTCAAGCTTTTTCAAACTTGCCGCGTCGAAGTCGTCTCCAACTTGTTGCTTTTCCTTGCGAACGAAAAATCAATAATTTGTGAGCAAAACGACAACTTTGAGATGTGCGGACTGTTTTAGAATAGTTTGGGATTATTCTGCATCAGAGCCTCGTTTTCCAACATTCGTAGGAATTTCAAACATGTTTAATTTTGAGAACATTTTGAGAATGAAAACTGACAGCTGCGAATTGTCTTTCACATCAGTCGCTTTTTTACCGCACCTCTAGTGTGATCACCCCCCTCAGCCTTTTAGGAATTACAACCATTTTGACACATAATTGTTCATTTTCCGAGGCTCAGAAATGGACAATGTTTCATTCATTTATGACAAATTGAGATAAAACTCATCTGGAATTGATTGAATTTGTTTTTGGCAGCTGTTTATGGGAATTGTCAATGTGCTCCAAAAACGTATGAAGGCCAACAAAGGAGGCTATTGTCAGGTTGAAAAAATGAAACACATGCCAGGGAGATAGCATAAAATTGAGAAGTTGCCAATTCAAAGCTGGAATACACTCACTAGCCCAGCAACACCAAACAACCTGAAAGACCACAGAAAACAACTGAACTGGATGATAGCTGAATGATTTCCTTGATAAACAAAAACCTAACTCACAATGTTCAACCATGTCGAGAACATTCTTGAGGAGGTAGGCTTGTGACTCTCAGTATAAAATCAAGAAACATGAAGGTTCATGTTTGCAAACACAGTGTTTCCCTCAAGATGTAATCCGCTGGTAACATCTTTCTAAGAATAAAAATGCAAGATTAGACCTTACTAGAAAGTCTGCCTAGATCTGGAACGCGACTGTTGGGTGAAACCAAGATGAATTTGTAACAGAATTATGGATAGAGTACCGAGAAGGAAAAGAAGCGCTCGTGATCTAAAGCATACCATATCATCTCTCAAACATGTTGGACATGGGCATGTATGGATGCCATTTGAACTGGGATTTTGGTGTTTATTGATGATAGAATAATCAGAATAAATTCCGCAGTGTATAGCACTATACCTTCTGCTCAGATTCAGTCAAATACTAAAAAACTGATATAAGATACTTCACAGTACAAAAAGATAATGGACCAAAACATGCAGTGAAAGCAACCCAAGAGCTTTGAAATATTCTTAAGTGATTGAGTCAGTTGACTCAAGTGAGCGTTCTTTTCCTTTACTAAAAACAAACCTGAAGGAAGAAGCACCCAGTAGCAACCAGCAACGGAAGGAGTCGCCAGATAAGGCCTGGGAAAGCATCTGAAGGAAGGATTTAAACAAAACATTTTGTCAGATGTCAGTGGGTTCAAATCAATCATCTGCATATGATTTCCATCCAAGTCTGAAAAAGTATGCTTACATTTATAAGTATGTTGATTTGTTCAGTTATTTCTGAGCCTTTTAAAGTGGGGGGTGATGTGTAAAAATACCTGTGCTTCCTAAAAAGTTAATGCGACACTTTTGTTACACCCCTTGAATTAAATCTGAAAGTCGACAATCACATCTTTACTGCTTCATTTCAAGTGCATTGTGGTGGTGTATAGAGGCAAAAGGACAAAAATGGTAGGGATGTCCAAATACTTATGAACCTAACTATCTGTCACCAAAGGGAACTAGCTCTGGTGTTGTATTTTGATCTTACACCAGGCAGCCACACACATCCTGTGGCACCACACTGTACCATAGCCAGTGAGGAAGAAGTGAGTCTTCGATGGGGTATGACTTCCAAATGGACCAGCAAGATAGAACAACAAATTCGACATGCCTCGCCTGTAGTACCTACAGCAGGGTATAGCTGCAGATGATAACCCACTTCTAAATGTCACCTAGTTATATCAGACACCTAGTGGCATTGCTTAACATATGGGGTGATAGTGTGGCTAGTATTCTCAATAATCTAGTATCACTCTGTGTAATTGTGTGGCCTGTTTCAGTGTTAGGGAGCACTTCACTGTTTGACAAACCTTCAAAACCATGCTAGCAGTGCTAAGTTACCCCGGCACCACCGTAGGAAATCCGGCAAAGTAGGCTTAGCAGCCAATGGTGTGTGATCCAGTCAAGGAAAACTACTGAGACATAGTTGCAGCGCTTATGTACAGGCCTGCCAGTCTGGTAGATGGTGTGGGAAAACCCTTAATTAGCAGAAATATGGAAAGGAAGACACATGGATGCCTCAGTGTGGAAGTCGTATCGCAGTCAATGCATGAGGGATTGAATTGGCGTCCCAGTGTTATCAAACTGCTATTCAGTTGTACACTATCTAAATTGGAATTCTTTAGGTAAAAGCATCAGCCAGATGAGTAATGGTAGCTCGGTGGTTAAGGTTCTGGGTTCAAGCCCCAGTACTACCAAGCTGCTACTGTTGAGGTCTCTGGATAAAACCGTCTGTCAAATGGCATAAATGTAAATGAGTAAACTGAGAACTCCACTTGTTATGTTACAGACACTGGTGGAGTCCAGCTAACGCAGTAGGTTCAGGGTGAAAGCATGTGGTACAGCAAGCGAATCCCACCAGGTAGGAGAATGCAAGGTGAGTCCTATTGAGTTACAACACAGCAATCTGTAGCTCTACATCATAAACAGTGATATGAGAGGAAAAACTAACAAGCCTGACACGTGATTAACCAGCAAGCTCCAAATGTAATATGTAGTATAACTGTACATGGTCATAACTATGTGCAAATTATTAAAAAAAAAGATAAAGATGGCTGCATTGTGGTATTTACTGATAAGCATACATGACTTCAGGACATAGCAGAAGGCCTCAATATGTGTGTGCGCACATATTTAACGCTTATTGTAATGTTTATTGGTCATATTCTACACTTCTAAATCTTTCGAGAATCATATTCTAGCAGCCCTTTCCTAACATCCTGGTAATGCTAGATCAGGACTGTTTGTGCCCCCAAATTCCAAGGAATAACACGATGAACAAAGTCCTTCAGCAGGCATAGGGTGGAGGCTTTTCGAAAGGCCCTAATGACTGTGGATAGAGCGAAGGTGCGTTTGGAGTGACCATGTAGCCTGAAGTGTCTGGACAGGCAGACTGAGATGGAACTGAAGGGTTGATATTGCTGGGTTGAATAGGAGGCTGGCTCTCGTCTGATGGAGACACAGGCACCTCAGGGCTGTGCTGGGAAGGACTGCCTGCTGGGTAGCTGTTAAGGTGCTGAGGAACAGAAGGAAGAGGTTAAGGACTAGAAGTTGTTTACGAATGTTATTACAGTACTCAGATATGTCTAGTCCACCAAGACAAGATAAGTGGTGTTTTACTAGAACTGGAGGAACAATGCAGATGAGTGTTGAGATATCATCCGTATTATACAAGTTTAGCAATAATTATTCGCAAGCACTCCCAAGGATAAAAGTCGGCCTTGACAGAGCAATATGGGGATGACATAGTTGAGTGTGGGGGAATATTAGTGAAAGGCTGTCGCCGATGATGGGGTTGACCATGGCCTTAATCATGTAAGATACACTAGGAACATTAAGAAAACTCTCGGAGGTAAGATTCTTTCTGAATATGGCCCTGGCTGTACACCTTATTACCTGCATGGGCATTGGATAATTGGGGTAAGCAGGCAGGGCTTGTCCAGATGGGCAGAATCCTGCATAAGTGACCACATGCTGAGTGGGATTATAAAGGATGTGTGGTGGAGGAGCTGGCCTGGGAGACATCTGGGACTGAACAGCTGGAACCTGTAATGCAGAAGGAGAGAGAGGAGCTGTGGTCAGTATTCTGTATGATCTATTGTATTAAGGCATTTTAGATTTCATTCATAATTACATAATTAAAATGGAGTTTTGGCAGAGGAACTGTGATCACTGGCGGTCTGGCAGTCAGTTTGTCTGTGTACAAAATCCTGACACCACCAGTACAACGATTTAAAAAATGTATATTTTATTTATTTTTACCAAACTTGGTGGGTACACTACCCTAAGTGAATTCCAGAGAGGATCTGATTTTGGAAAACCTAGGTCAGGGGTGTCAAACTCAAACTCAATCATGAGGGCCGCATCATAAACCAAGGGTTAAATAATCACTGAACATCCATTTCAAAAAGGGACATGAAATCTGCATGGCAAAATTATTACTTGGTATTTATTCTTTTTTCCTTTTTTCACTTTCCCTTTCTGACATCACTTGACCGCGATTAGCTAGCTTGCAATCTTTCATGAGTCATGAACGACTAGCTGTTTATTTGTAATAGGCTGCTGCCACCTAGTGGAAGGATGATCAATTACATTTCATTGTAACGTTGATGCAAAGAATGTACGATGATCATATTCTTTAAAAGCTCTCGTGGGCCACATAAAACGAGTTGACGTGCCAGATTTTGCCCGTGGGCCTTGAATTTGACACCTGTGACCTAAGAAAAAGGAAAGGGTCAAATCAAGGTCACAAAGTTTTGGAGATGCTTATAGCGTTTGAATGAGTGCTGATAGCCATGCCATTACCATGGAGCATTAATAGGAAAGCATATATGGACTTTTAAATGAGACAGTTACTTAAGGCCTTGAGAGTCCTTGAAAAGTCAAACACCCACCAAATCTTAAACCCTTCAAAGGAGAAGTGAGGTTTTTTTTTTGTTGTTGTTGTTGTTTTGCTAATTTGGTCACATCCAGGTACTACAAAAT
>JAQMYF010000009.1:18399257-18410435 GCA_030014195.1 Neosilurus mollespiculum | reverse complement strand
ATGTGTAGGGGGTTGTAGAGAAAAATTTTTAGATTCCTCCCTAATTTAATTTTGCTATGTAAAGCTGCTTTGTGACAGTGTCAATTGTAAAAAGCGCCATACAAATAAAACTGACTTGACAAGGCTAACCAGGGTGTATCACTTTGAAAATGGCGAATGAATGAATGATTCTGCAGATGAAAAAGTACAAACGAATGGAATTACTCAAAGCCCAGTGTTGCCATGACATTCATGTCTGTACATAACGTCTCAAAGCAAATGTAAGTCTCTTTATTTTCCACCTACAAGCAGGAATACTTCCAAACTTGGATAAATTCCACTGGACCTAATCAACAAATATCATTTCACGCACCTGTAGAGGGACAGAGAGAATGGGCCATGACGGCAGAGAGTTAATGGACAATTTTTGGGAGTTCTTATAAAACACCAATACTTACTTATTACTTAGCTTGCAATATTTTTTTCTTTAATGACCTGATCCCAAAACCCAGCCAATCAGAGCTTTTACACTGTCAGCATATCTACACCCCATAGTGGAACAACTGAGAAGGGACAAAAGCATCTGTATCACTGCATAATCGTCTCTATTAGCTCAAGGCCAAACAGAATGGCATGGTCAAGTGATCGATGACACTGGTGGTCACTGGTTTAATGAGAACCGTGGTGTCCGGAGGTAGAATTATAACCCCTGACATGAATACTGCCTTGGCCACAAGGTGACCTAGAGAACAGCAAATACTGAAATGTTTTACAACACAGAACGCACACTCCGCAAGGGAGGATGTATTCGGGCGAGGTTCTTCCTAATACATCAACACTACAGTTTTAAGTGTGTAGCACATTTGATGCATTCTATATAAGGTTACTATAACCTACAGTCGTGTAGACATCCTTTAAGTATTTTAATCAATTTCTTAACAATATTCGGATCACATAGGCGTGTCATTCTGGCTATGCGACTAAACAGTGGCTGATTTATGTTGTAAGAATACTTAAGTCCAATAATAAGTAAAATGTGTGCATATTTCAAGTGATAAAACCTGTAGTAAAGTTTTGGCCCTGACTCAGCTCTGTTATTCATATATGGTTGTGTTTATTATTGATGTATGATTTACAGTGGTGTTTACCAGTACTTTAACTTTAACTTTAATGGGGCAGCCGTGGCATAATGGTTAGGGAAGCAGGTTTGGGACAGAAAGGTCGGCGTATCGATTCCTGAACCAGCAGGAAAAGTGTGTGGTGGTGGGAGAAGTGAGCAGCACCTCCCCTTCCTCCACCTTCACGGCTGAAGTGCCCTTGAACAAGGCACCTAACCCACAACTGCTCTCCTGTCCCATTGCTCTGAGCTTGTAATTCAGTTCAAATTGCAACAGGCCTGAATAAACAAAAAAATAAATAAAATAAAATAACTGCATTAAAATTGTTTATAAATGTTTCTTTAAAGAAGAGGGCTCAATCCAAGTCTAGCCACCGCTAACTACTTCACCAACCCATTAATCTCCAGGACTTAACCAAAAGAGATCATGCCAAGAGCAAAGCTTGCAATGGTCCACAAGGTACCAAAGTAATGTAAGGCAACTAATTGCCTAATTGGCTAATGTAAATTTTGATGACTACACCTTTTGGAGAACAATAAAAAAACAATGATGAGCATGGTAGGGTTGCAAAGAGAAAGCCAATGTTAATGATACATGCCTTTGTTAGTTAGATGCAGTAATATGCTCTGGCACCATCCCAAAGAAGGGTGGCAATATAGCTTACAGCAGGTTATGGTCACTGAATTGTTCACAATCAGTTGATTACTGATCAAGATTTTAATGTACAGTGTTTAAAAGAAATATGGATTAAATCCCACAATGGAAATTTAGCTTCTGCATTTAACCGATCCAAAGTGTACTGTGAGCACACACACACTCGGAGCAGTGGACTGCTACACATTAGGACACCTGGGGAGCAGTTGGGAGTTAGATGCCTTGCTCAAGAGCACTTTACCCGTGAAGGTGGAGGAAGGGAAGGTGCTGCTCACTCCCCCCCCATCGCCACATATTTTCTAATCGAACCAGCGACCCTCAGGTCCCAAACCTGTTTCTCTAACCAGTAGGTCATCGTTGCCCCCATACATTCACAATGGTGCTTAAAAGTTTGTGATCTCTTTAGAATTTTCTATATTTCTACATAAATATGACCTAAAACATCATCAGATCACAGAAGTCCAAAAAGTCTGTGAAGAGAACCCAGTTAAACAAATGAGACAAAATATTTTACATTTAATTATTGAAGACAATGCTCCAATATTACATATCTGTGAGTGGCAAAAGTATGTGAACCTTTGCTTTCAGACCCCCTTATGCAGTAATAACTGTAACTAAACATTTGTGGTAACTGTTGATCAGTCCTGCACTTTGACTTGGAGAAATATTAGTTTATTCCTTCATACAGAACAGCTACAACTACAGGATGTTGGTAGGTTTCCTTACATGAACTATTCACACAACATGCTGCACGACCCAGTTTCCCTTGAGATTCATTTCACAGACAAATATCCTGGAAATTTCCGTTAGAATTCACTGGTATAATTAAGAATTCATTGTTCTTTTGGGGAGGACAAACTGTCCTGACCATTGTACTACCACCACCACAAATTACAGATGAGATAAGGTTCTTACAGTGGTGCTTGAAAGTTTGTGAACACTTACGAATTTTATACATTTCTGCATGAATATGAAAAAAAAGCATCATCAGATTTTCAAACAAGTCCAAAAAGTAGATAAAGAGAACACAGTTAAATAAATGACACAAAAATATTTTACTCTGTCATTTATTTATTGAGGAAAACGATCCAATATTTTATATCTGTGAGTGGCAAAAGTATGTGAACCTTTGATTTCAGTATCTGGTGTGATCCCTTTTTGCAGCATTAACTGCAACTAAAGGTTTCCGGTAGCTGTTGATCAGTCCTTTTACTTTATTCTTCTTTAACCATTCTTTGGTAGAACAACTTGTGTTGCATGACCCACTTTCTCTTGAGATTCAGAGGTCCTTTCATTTTCATTTAGTATTTGCTGGTATAATTCAGAATTCATTGTTCCATCCTGGCCCAGATGCAGCAAAACAGGCCCAAACCATGATACTACCACCACCATGTTTCACAGATGTGATAAGGTTCTTATGCTGGAATACAGTGTTTTCCTTTCTAAAAACAAAATGTTTCTTATTCAAACCAAAAAGTTCTATTTTGGTCTCATCCCTCCACATTTTTCAAAAGCCTTCTGGTTTGTCCATGTGATTTTTAGCAGACTGCAGACGAGCAGCAGTCTCCTGATGGTGGACTCATGAACATTAATAATAGCCAATGCGAGAGAGGCCTTCAGATGTTTAGAAGTTACCCTGGGGTCCTTAGTGACCTTGCAGACTATTACACGCTTTGCTCTGGGAGTGATCTTAGTTGGTCGACCACTCCTGGGGAGGGTAACAATGGACCTAAATTTGTACACAGTCTGTCTTACTGTGGATTAGTGGAGTCCAAACTCTTTAGAAATGGTTTTGGAACCTTTTCTAGCCTGAATCTCATAATAACTCTTTTCCTGAGGTCCTCCAAAATCTTCTTTGTTCGCGCCATGATACACTTCCACAAACGTCCTGACTTTGATAGATCTGTATTCTTTAAATCAAACTGTTAAAGGTTGGCAGTGTTCTTTTTGTAGAGCTCAGCATTTTTGTTTAGCATTCTGCTAATGGTGGACTATTGAACACTAACAATATTCAATGTGAGAGAGCCCTTTAGTTGCTTACAACTGGGTTCAGCTGTGACCTTGCTGACAATAGCACACGTTGCACTTGGTCGAACACTCCTGGAGAAGGTGACAATGGTCTTGAAATTCTTCCATTTGCACTCAATCTGTCTGACTGTGGATTTGTGGAGTCCAAACTCTTTATAGATGGTTTTGTAATCTTTTCCGGCCTGATGAGCAGTAACAACTCTTTTGTTGAGGTCCTCACAAATCTCCTTTTTTGTGCTATGATACACCTCCAGACACATGTGCAGTGAAGATCAGACTTTGATAGATCTGTATTCTTTAAATAACTAAAAACACGACAGTTGATTGAAAGCATCTGACTCTGTTTGCGCCTTCAAATTAACTGCTAATCCTACAGGTTCAAATATTTTTTTTACCACTTACAGATATAAGAACTGGCGATCTTACAGAACTGGTGAGCTGTTCACGGTGTACCCCGCCCTCTTCCAGAGTGGGCTGAGATAGACGCCAGCCTCCCCGCAACTCTAGTTAGGATCAAGCGGCTTGAAAATTAAAATGAATGAATGAATGAATGAATGAACCGGCTACTCTAAGTTACCCATAGGTATGAATGTGAGTGCAAATGCTTGTCTGTCTGTGTCTGTATTAGCCCTGCAATAGACTTGCAACCTGTTTAGCATGTACCCCACCCCTTACCCAAGGTCAAATGGGACCCTGATGAGTAAGCAGTATAAACAATGGATGGATGGATAGATTTAAAATCACAGTCTTGTACCACTGTACCTGGCTGTACCTCTGGTGTTGTGTGATCCATCTACTCTGTCTATGTACATCAAAAGGTGCAGGCTAGTCATCTGTCTCCAAACAGTGACGTCTGCAGCAGGGGGAAGAACCTTCTCTTAGGAGTCATACTTCCCAGAGTCCCTCCCTGTACTTAGCATGTAATAAATACTGATGTTCAACAACATCCCCATTTTCCGTCCAGCCAACCAACAACAGGGTGCATTGATATGTGCATGAGTGCAAACATTCCTGTTGCTGATTGGTTGGAATAGTGATGTGTGGCTCACACTGAGCTACTTTCTTTGTTTGCCCTCAACAGATTTAGGGCGGTGTATAAACACTGGCTTTCTTTTTTATTTTTCAGACTGCACACAGAACAGGACAGCAAGCAAGGCGGTAAGGACATATAAGCTGAATCTTATATACCGTACACTGGATCAGAATCAATGGCTAGGTCTGGAACTCTGGGCAAAGGCAGGGTACACCTTGAACAGCTCACCACTCCATGGCAGGGCCAATACAAACGCTCACATTCATACCTAGGGCCAATTTGGAACAGCCAATCAGCCATATGTGCATGACTTTGGATTGTGGGAGGAAACAGGAGAACCCGGAGGAAACCCACACAAGCACTGGGAGAACATGAAAACTCCACACAGGAACACCCAAGGACACCCCCGGGACTTGATCCCCGGACCTTTCATGCTGTGAGGCGGATGTGCTAACCCATACGCCACCGTGCGACCCGATTTGTAATCAGTTAAAATCAACTAACTGTTGCCTCAATTAATTTCAATTATTGGCCATTAACTTGATGCATCAATCGAAACACAGTCAATGTTCCCTTAGTTTTCAATTATTAGGGTACTGCAGAGGAACGTAAGACGATACGTGGCCTCACTAACATGCTACCTGACACTAGCGATCCGGCAGTAGCATGATACGGCTTGTTTCCCATTAATGCGTAAGACGGACCGACTGCTCCTCAGCGTGACTCGGGATGAAAATGAGGAGCATTCAGCCAAATTACTGTGTGTGTGTGTGTGTGTAAGATTATGACTGTATATGTAAGATGTTACATGAGTACGTACATACAGTTGTATCAGCGTGAAGGAGAATGTGTGTGAGCCTCAGGGGGGTTCGGTTACGAACACTGCGCCGCTGTGTGGGCTATGTCCGTGGATGAGTGTGTGCGTGAGCCTTCACCATTAAATTTTAAAGGATGTTCTGGGATCAGTGCCAACATGGTGGGAACAGAGAGCAGGTCTGGAAATCACACACAGGTGTTTCTATAATCGGGAACACTTACATCCCGGACCCCAGTAATATTACCAAAGCATGGATTAAAAATAATGTTTAAAAAAATGACGGAATCATGCATGAAGCATTGGGTGTGTGCTGTAAGATTATATGTTAGGTGTCATATGTCAGTGGAACACTGTGTGCTTTTCTAAAATCCGCAGAAATTTGCTTCGGCAGAAAAGGAGGGCGACACGGTGATATGGCAGCTCAGGTTACACTAAAGTCAGTCACCATTCATTAATAAAATAACGACTCTGTTACTGCAGGTGACTAAGGAAGGACACTGGCCTACATTTGTTACGGTTCACAGTAACAGTGCATTCTCTGTAGGTTTGTTTCTCATACACAAGTTTAATATGACGTTTCGTTTTGCGGTTCTCTTGTGCGAAAGTCAGAAACTATATATATATATATATATATATATATATATATATATTGATTTCAGATTTTGTTTTATCCAGAATGCTAGTGCTATAACCGACATGTGCTGATGTTACATTTACAACATATTCCATTTTAATAAATTACCTAATTTGGTTCAAGTCGGGCGACACGTAAGCGTAGTGGTTAACACGTCCGCCTCACGGCAAGAAGGTCCCGGGTTCGAGTCCTGGGCTCGGCGAGGGCGTTTCTGTGTGGAGTCTGCATGTTCTCCCCGTGCGTGCATGGATTTCCTCTGGATACTCCGGTTTCCTCCCACAGTCACACACTCATTAGCGCATTAGGCTAAATGGCCATTCCAAATTGCCCCTAGGTGTGAATGTAAGTGTGAATGGTTTTGTGTGTGTGTGTGTGTGTGTGCTGACCTGTGATGGCCTGGTGAGATGTTCAGGGTGTACCCCTGTCTTAGCCCAGTGTTGGCCGAGATAGGCTCTAGGCTTCACGCGACCCGATAGAATGAAGCGGTTCAGCAAGTGAATAAGGGAAAGTGAGTACCTTTACTAGCTTTAATTCTGGTGGTGAGAAAAGTCTGTTTGAAGTCGGTTCGCCGAGAGAGAAGGCGGATGCTGAAAGTCAGTGTTTTCTGGGAAATCCAGCCTTTCCGTGCTAATATAACTTTCCTTCATGCTCATGCCTAAAGCCATTAACCAATCACAGCGAATGTTGCTGACTGCATCTCGACTTCAGGCAGTTAAGAAAGCAAGGCCCATTTATTGTTTAATTTTATTTGTCATGTACTCCCAGGTATAATGGTATCTATGTGCAATAAGATCCCTACGTCCTTTCACATGTAACCCAATCATTCAGTCACAGAAATAAACACAAGTACCGAAATCAGATTGTGATTGATTCATGCAATGCTGCTAATGACAAAAATACTGAGGGCAGAAATAGTCCTGAAGAGAAAAACTCCCTCCGGAGAAACAACCTATAGAAACCAACGAAGCAAATTCATTCCGCTTCGATTCGTGTTAACATCACCAGGATTCGTAGCGCGTGACGGATTTATCTTTGTTGCATTTTAAAAACAACTGGTGGAGCGAACACACTGGTGGAGCGTTCACTGACCTTTCGCATGTTTTGGGTACTCGGACACTCGCATGCTCTGTCTAACTTGAAGACAAAGATGAACTTGTAATGATCTTATTAGATCCTTGAGTTAGACCTATTGGAAAGTTCACGTCTATGTAAATGTAATGCGTGTGTCCGAGTACCCATAACACGCCAAAGGTCAGTAAACGCGTGTGTTCGCTCCACCAGTCCCACTTTACTACAATTTCCGTAAGCTCTCAACGAAAGGACCGGTTTGTGCAAAAAAGTTCCGGTTTTAAAATTCATTGCGCAAGTTACAAACAGTGGGATTAAAAAAGTAGTGGGATAAAAACAATTTTTTTTCTTCTTTAGAAATCGTGAATATTACCATCAGTGGATCACTGTCTCACATACAGACGTACAGTGAAAACATCTTTATTAAAGTATATAAAATACATTAATTTGTGCTGATATTATTAGAGAATATTATTTATTTTTCCGTCATCCGTGTTCGCATGATGATGTAATGACACCTCAGTAGATGTTAATAAGTGGACAGAAGTGGTCTTTAAAAAAAACAGCGGGAAGTGAAAGAGCTCTTATTTACCATGGGTCTGCGATTCTCCACCACGTTGAGCCCAACGACGCCCAAGAAAGTCCCGAAGCTCAGCTGAGAAAAGGAGCGAAGAGTTTTTAGTTTGTAGACAGTTTAGGATATAAAGTACCAAAACTCTTCATTCAAACACACCCACACTCAGGTCCCGTACACCTGATGGTGTTACTCACTATGATTCCTGAGTAGTAACCAGCCACCGCCACGTTTCCAGTGCGGGTAGCAGCGATGAGGCCGATCAGCAAGATGACGACGGACAGGACGTGTAAAGCCACGGTGCACCACATCGCTGTGCAGCGTCTCTTTGAGTACTGTTCTGTGAGAAGATTCAACAAAACGCACATGGTAAGATCTGGATTTAAATAAAGTTCCTCAGGGTGTGTTTTTTGCTTATTAAAATACTTCTGCATACAACCTTTAAGGGTTTACCAAAGGGTTCTACTGGGAGCTTTTTTAAGCAGAACTCTCTGTTGGAGGGTTTAAATACAGACTTTAAGAGGTACTGCTCACTTAAAAGTGTTTATTGAGCAATAAACTGAAAATCAATGATGAAACACATCGATGCTGGTGTTAATATTGACAAAATGACGACTTTTAATGAAAAAAAGGTATTTTATTCGTTCATTCCTTCTCTCAGCCGCTTAATCCTAATTAGGGTCGCAGGGAGGCTGGTGCCCCCCTCTCAGCCGACTCTGGGCGGAGGTAAGGTACACCTCCTCACTACTAAATATTCCACAGTCAACTGTCAGTGATATAATAACGCTGAAGCGATTGGGAACACAGCAACTCAGCCATGAAGTGGTAGGCCACATAAAATGACACTGATGGGTCAGCGGATGCTCAGGTGCATAGTGCGCAGAGGTCGCCGACTTTCAGCAGAGTCAATCGCTACAGACCTTCAAACTTCACGTGGCCTTTAGATTAGCTCAAGAACAGTGCATAGAGAGCTTCATGGAACGGGTTTCCATGGCCGAGCAGCTGCATCCAAGCCGTACATCACCAAGTGCAATGCAAAGCGTTGGATGCAGTGGTGTAAAGCACGCTGCCACTGGACTCTAGAGCAGTGGAGATGCGTTGTCTGGAGTGATGAATCACGCTTCACCATCTGGCAATCTGATGGACAAGTCTGGGTTTCAAGTTCGAGTTTATTTCTCATATACAGCTAATAAGGAAACATCACTACCGGCAATGAAATTCTTCGACTCAGAGCTCCCTCAATATTGCACTTAAGAAACAAATATCGCACACAAAATTAACATTGACATAAAATAAAGTAAAAATAAAACTATATAAGTAAAAGGAATAAATATATTGGTGGTTGCTAGGAGAACGGTACTCATCTGACTGCACTGTGCCGAGTGTAAAGTTTGGTGGAGGGGGGTTATGGTGTGGGGTTGTTTTTCAGGAGCTGTTCCTGGCCCCTTCGTTCCAGTGAAAGGAACTCTGAATGCTTCAGCGTACCAAGAGATTTTGAACAATTTCATGCTCCCAACTTTGTGGGAACAGTTTGGGAATGGCCCCTTCCTGTTCCAGCATGACTGCGCACCAGTGCACAAAGCAAGGTCCATAAAGAGTCCTGACCTCAACCCGATAGAACACCATTGGGATGAATTAGAGCGGAGACTGCGAGCCAGGCCTTCTCGTCCAACATCAGGGTCTGACCTCACAAATGCACTTCTGGAAGAATGGTCAAAAGTTCTCATAAACACACCCCTAAACCCTGTGGAAAGCTTGCCCAGAAGAGTTGAAGCTGTTGTAGCTGCAGAGGGTGGGCAGACGTCATATTAAACCCTCTGGATTAAGAATGGGATGTCACTTAAATTCATATGAGTGTGAGTGAAGGCAGACAAGCGAATACGATTGGCAGTGAGTGTATATTCTATAACCCTAGAAACTTTTTCGAACAAACAAAAATCTCAAATTCCACATTATGTGAGATGGAGAGAGGGGGGGTTTACAGTTCACTAAAGTACTTTTCTTTTTTAAAAAGAGGCATTCACACGATATACTCTAACCAACATCTAACACCGACCCAGTTTTCTCCTCCTTAAGTAAGTCTGTTGGGCTTTTACACCCGAGCTCATCAGGGTGGAGTTTATTCCTGCTTTCTGTAGCGTGAAGCGACTAGGAGTTCAACTCCTCCTGGATGGGACGCTAGTCCATCGCAGGTTACCTTCCCAGTATTTTTACTGGTACCCATTTATACTGCTGGGTGGACAGATGCACACTTGTGCAGGGGTCTTAGCACGGTGGGGGGGGATTAGAACCCATGACCTCTTGATCATGAGCCCAGCACCCTAACCACTACAGTAATAGCCCCCGACCACTGTCCTTAAGTGTACGAAAGCAGTTTTTTTTTATTATATCAGAAGAATAAGAGTATTGTTTATTACTGTTAATGGTAGTCACTGTGAATTCAGACATTTGGACTGTACTGTAATTACAGCTTTATGCTTGACTTAAGGTGAAGCTGTGAAGGAAAAAATGCACTAAAATCATCCTTATAAAACTGCCATCCCTGTTTCCCTCCTCGGGATTAATGATGTTAAATCTCTTCAGGTGTCATTCAATGCGTAATTCGTGTCGGTGCAGTCGAGGTAATGCAAGATATTAATACAGGAGTAAATTTCAGTTTATAATCGTAACCTTATAGATTTATTCATATGAAGTAGTAAAAGTGCACCGTATCACATTGACTCTGTAACTCATTGCTTCATGGTTAGATTTGGGCCATGATCGAGGGAAGTGTGAATAATCCCTTCACTTCAGTCCATAAAACGTTAAATATTTTATTTAAAAAAGGTTAAATTACGGCAGCACGACAACGTGCTTGTGTGTATACATATAATACATATACACATACCTCCCATATATATGTGTGAGTGTGTGTGCAAGTGTATACATATAATACATATACACATACCTCCCATATATATGTGTGAGTGTGTGTGCAAGTGTATACATATAATACATATACACATGCGAGTGCACGTGTGTATACATATAATACATATACACATACCTCCTATATATATGTGTGAGTGTGTGTGCAAGTGTATACATATAATACATATACACATACCTCCTATATATGTGCGAGTACCCGTGTGTATACATATAATACATATACACATACCTTCCATATATATGTGTGAGTGCGTGTGTGTGTGTATACATATAATATCTCCCATATATGTGACCCAGTCTGGAAAAATGAGTCACAGTGACCAAAAATTCAAAATTGAGTTA
>JAQMYF010000009.1:18361782-18395948 GCA_030014195.1 Neosilurus mollespiculum | reverse complement strand
ATTATCATTTTTATACAATTGAGCAATTGAGGGTTAAGGGCCTTGCTCAAGGGCCCAACAGTGGTGATAGTGGGAATCGAACCGCTGACCTTCGGATCAGCAACCACTTAACCACTATGCCACCACTGCCCCTCACATATACCTCACATATACCTCACATATATATGTGCGAGTGTGTGTGTGTGTGTGTGTATACATATAATGCATATACACATACCTCCCATATACATGTGGGTACGTGTGTATACATAAAATAGATATACATACACCTCCTATATATGTGAGTTCGTGTGTGTATGAACATAATGTATATATATACACATACCTCCCATATACTGTATATATATATTTATGTGTGTGATGATATATATATGTGTGTGTGTGTGGGTGGGAGTAATATTTGTATATATGTATATACACACACGTATATATATGTATGTGTGTGTGTGTACATGTATTATATTTACATATATATACACACATATGGGAAGTTTGTGTATATATACATTATGTTCACACACACACACACACACATATATGGGAGGTATGTGTATATATACACATTATGTTCACACACACACACACACATATGGGAGGTATTTGTATATATACATTATGTTCATACACACACACACACACACACACACACATATATATGGGAGGTATGTGTATATACATTACGTTCATACACACACACACACACATACATATATGGGAGGTATGTGTATATACATTACGTTCATACACACACACACACACACACATATGGGAGGTATGTGTATATAGACATTTTGTTCATACACACACACACACACACACACACACATATATATAGAGAGAGAGAGAGAGAGAGAGAGAGAGAGAGAGAGAGAGAGAGAGAGAGAGAGATAAAACAGTCACAGCAGGTGAGGTACTTTATGCTTGTATTACATTTAACACCAATTTTATGCATATATATTTTGAGCAGTGTTCATTATCCATATCTACTACAGATACTAAGTTTCATACACATACACGTGTGAAATATAAGAATATAATTATATAACAGTCCTAAAATATTAGTTATATAAATCATGATTAAAAGGAAAGAGAAACCTGAAATAACACTTAAACACAGTGTTTCTCATTTATGATGATTTAGAGTTTTAATATGAACTATTAGTGTCTTTAACTCCAGCAGGTTGGTTTGACTGTCAGGGTTAAAGATCGAGGATGAAACCCTGGTTTTACTGCTAGAGATGATGGGGTTGTGTAAGAACTGGGAGGTTGATGGAAGGGAAATGGTTGAGTTGAGGGAGGTTCAGGTTTCTTACCTGTCGGCTCTGTGTCTGTGCTCGGGGTTATTGAGGGCTGCTGCATCTCTCAGGTGGTTCACCGACAAAAACAAAAGTTTCCGGAGATCCTGAGTATCCTAGTTTTCTTCCCCGGGTATGGAGTCTTAGGAAGGAGCGTCTCTGTGCTCCTCTCGCAGGTGAGCTGCTGGACTGATGCTCGGGGTGCGTTCACTGACCGCGGGTGTGCTTTACTGTTCAACACCACACAGAGGCGACACCTCACGGCTGAACTCTTCACTTCACCAAACGTCCTATCACATAATCCCCCCTCCCCCAGTCAATGCTTCTGTGCCTGATCTGGATTTTTGGAATTTCAAAGTAAGGTTGAAATGTAAGAACTTAATCCAGAAGCAGTTACGGCTCTTTAATTTTCCTTTTATTAGTTAATTTTTATGGTACATCATGAACCGAAGTGGATTGAAGGGGGCCTGGTGTAAGGGAGCGTAGCAGGGTTCTTTCAAGGTTTCAATAAAACACGGTCGCATAGGGATTAGCACATCACAGCAAGAAGGCTCTGGGTTCGAGTCCCAGACTCGACGAGGGCATTTCTGCGTGGAGTACACGCGTTCTTCCCTCACACAGTCCCACAAGCATGCGCATTATACTAATTCAGTGTTCCAGATTGACCCTAGGTGCGAGTGTGAAAGGTTGCGCTTGCAGTGGACCGGCGTGATGTTCATGGTGCACGCCGTCTTCGCACAGAAACGGTCGAGACCCTGGCAGGATTAAGCGAATCTCGGCAAATTAACGAATGTTTAAATTTAGTGAGACAGAATGGTATGAAGTGAGGCTGGGTCTGATTTCCATCTAGACCCGAGTGTAGCTTATTCAGTAGTGTAAGATGATTACCCAGAGTGAACCGACCTTTAAGGCTGTATCTCGTGGAACAGCGAATGCTGACGAATGTAGCGAATCTGCGAACGTTAGCAACTGTGAGCGTTTGCGACGATTAGTTTCTATTTGGGAACGTTTGCCAACTCCTGGTAAAATGCCTGGCGAATCTTGGAACCCTATAAGAAAAGGGAGGAAACCCTCCCACAACACAGAAGATGGACTTCCAGGATATAGAAATGGATTTTGTCAGGAAGAAACCCAAATGCTGCATTTGAGGAAGACCAAACCCCTCTTCAACATTGTCTTCACTACATGGCAAACTGAAAATAACTCTAGCTTTAGGTTGTGATCCATGTCTGATTTTCATCCAATTCACCAGCAGTGACTGAAATGGCACATGTACAATACAGTAGGTTTACTGCTCATGAATAAATATAGCATACAGTTTATTTATTCCATCAATCAACCCCAGGCAGAAGAAAAACTCAGCAATTCACTGTCGTTTTGTTTCATGTGGTATTCATATACAACAAAATTACCCCACAAACTTAGAGCGATAGAATTCTTAATCAGGAGAACTGCCAGTTTGTCTTTGTGCACGTCTGCACACACACGAATGCTTAATGCTTAGAGTTTTATTGTTGAACTACTGATACTAGATTTTAACCAGCAGCCATCACTACTGTGGTAATTCCAAAAATATGTATACATACATAAACATGAGCCGCTAAGCAACACTGGGCTGAGTCCATTTTTGTCAAGCTGGAGTTAAGTACAGAAATGAGTAGAGAAAAGTTAAATCTTTCAGATGAATCCTGGTCTAAATCCAGGTAGAGTTCCAATTTTGACATATTTGGGGCGATTCTCTATTTCACTGATTACTAGTGCAACAGTGGGCCAAGTCCAAAATCCAAGATGTGTGAAGCCTCCACATCGCGGTTCTTCAGGTAATAGAGGACTCGGAGAGTAAGTGTTACTTTAGCTAGGACACCACTGCGTCTGTTTGTTAGGATTTAATTGAATGTTATTCATTATTTTTTGTAATATTGCTGCGTTTCCTGGACATTTGGACTCGGACTACTGCTGCGCTGAAAAGCAGCATTTCAACCCGGGTTTGTTGTAAATCTTTAAAATCACAATTTGTGGCAACAAAAGTCCCAGCAACACAGCAATTAAAAATAAAAATAATAATAAATAAAAAAATAAAATAAAGTTTCTAGGAGAAATATGAAGTGAGACTAAAGGCACTAAAATATGAATCATACAGATTTGTTTACAACCATAAAACTTTAAAGCACTCTCCTGAAAATGCACAAAAGTTGACTTTTTTGTGCCCACTGTTGCTCTAAGGGGCATGCATGCATATGTACTTTCGTATGTATACACACACACACACACACACACACACACACACACTTACTTTATTAAGTGATTTAATATATAATCGCCATCCAACAAGCAGCTTGGGAACAATTTCCTCAAGGCTACTACACTGTTAAAAAAATTATATATTTTATCCAAAAATTTGCAAGATGGTACATTCCCAACACGTGCAACATCAAAATAAAAGTTTAGTGACAAACTACTCAAATGAATGACAGACAACAAACACAGAGACGGACAGAGAGATAGAGACAGACAGACAAATAAAATTCCATCACTGGGTTGGGCAGCCGTTTGCATCCAGTTTGGTCATCTTCGGTGAGGAGTTTGGAATGTGCCACCAGCTATCTGCGTTTGTGTCGCTGGAGCTGACGGCTGTGCTGGGGCCGGTGTCTGAGAAAATACAGGACCGCACATTAAAGACAAAATAAGCAGATCCAGGAATAACGCAGAAACTATCTGTAACTTTCTTTAATAAATTAAGGCGTTTTAATTGAATTTAATTTCAGTTTAAATAATTGAGATTAATTTATGGAGAAACTTTTAATTTTCTGTTAAATATCTAACAAATCACTGCAATTACCCTAGAAACATGTGGAAAATTAGAAAACTCCATGTTTTTCCACCAGGGGTGGCACAGTGGGGTAATGGGTGGCTCAGTGGTTAAGGCTCTGAGTTACTGGTCAGAAGGTCAGGGGTTCAAATCCCGCTGCCAGTGTTGGGCCCTTGAACAAGGCCCTCAACTTTTAACTACTCAGTTGTATAAAAAAATATATATAAAAATAAACTATGCCAAATGCCATAAATTTGGTTAGCACGTCCGCCTGGGTTCGAGTCCCGAGCTCAGCTGGGGCATTTGTATATTCTCCCCGTGCCTGTTCAGGTTTCCTCTCGCAGTTCAAAAACATGCAGTAAGGGGATGATCACATTAGAGGTGAGATAGAAAAGCAACTAATGCGAATGGCAATTCGCAGCTATCGCTTTTTATTCTTAAAATGTTCTCAAATTTGTCTCGCAACATTTGCGGCATCGCATTTCGGTCGCCTGGTTCGTGATCGTCGCAATAAATTTTAAAACATGTTTGCAATTTCCACGAACGTCGCAAAAACAGTCCACGCATGCCGTGAGAAGGTCGCAAAGTCGTAGTTTTTGCTCGCAAATTATTTGTTTTTTGTTCTCAAGGAAAAAGTTGGAGACTTCCATGCGGAAAGTTTGAGACTCACTGGCATCCGCCATATTCCACGTATCTTGTCATCATTCGTAACTTATTTGCATTTTATTCACGCTAATAAAAGGGAGACAGGAGATTCGATTTGCGACAGGGGATTCGCTTTTTTCGCCCAACATCTGCAAAACAATTGCAAATTACTCGCAAATTGCTGTGCAACTTTTGTGCGAAATACATATTTAAGCCACTTGCTTGCAATTTCCAAATTCATAGATAGATGGATAGATACAGAATACTATACAGCCACCACCAGGGGGGGCTGTAGCCCCAGCAGCCCTTCTTCCTACACCTGTAGTACTGTGTATGGTCTTGTGCAGAATGAAAACTGTGTGATCCTGTAGCCCTTCAGGACATGATGCAAACTGTGATGTGAAGCAGAACCAGGCAAGTGCAACCCGACACCACAAGCCCCGCGTGTGTAGAGTACATTACCCTCATCGCTATCTGAGAAATCATCCACAGCTGGTACACACGAGAAGAGAACGCATCAGATGAGACGCGACGATGCAATCAGACCTATACGCAGACAAACCCTCACACTGCTGCATACGTACCTGACATGGTTCCAAGGCTGGAGTTATCAAAGAACTGCTTTGGGCAGTTGAGCGGCATCGGCTCTGCGCTCCCGCGGACGTCGAAGAACTTGCTCTTCGGAGAGTCGAGGAACGCCTTCTTGGGGGAGTTGATCTCACTTTCTGTTAAGACCACGGGACGCTTGGTCGGAGTGTGTTCTTTCTTAATTTCTCTCAGCTTATACGCTCTGTTCCTCCATTTAAGGATCTCCTCCTGTTGCTTGTTCATCAGGCTGGAAATTAAACAGATCCATCATTTTAAACTGGGCTTTTAAGAACAGACACTAACTGCAGTACTTCGTATCTAGCGGCTTACCTTTCGAACTGTGTGGTCTTCTTCTCCAGCTCCTCGATCTTTTTATCTTTATCACAAGTAGGTTTGGCCTGGACGCCAGGTTTCGAATGAGGTTCCTCACCGATCATGACTGCAGAAAAGAACACGACGGGATGAGTGGTCTCCTACGGTCAGCTCGAGAAATTACCTAAACCCAGTGAACGCCGCTTACATGAATGCTCGCTGTGCTGTTGGGTTTTCCTGAGCGTCTCCTTCAGCTTGCGGATGACGTCTCCTCTGTGCTCCGCCACTGATGTTAACTGTGCTATTCTATAAAACGTGTACGCAAATGTTAACCGGGTGGGCACGTTATACAAATATTACACCATTGATCCTTTTGCGTCATTCATGAAATCGAGCACTTAACACGCAGCAAGATGAAAGCTCTCGTACTCTTTCTCATGTTTGGTCGTTACAGCAATGTGGTCAAACTCCATCTTGATCAGCTTGTCCTTCATGGCTTCCATTTCGGCAGCGCTGGGCGGCATCTTAACTTTTGCCAGAGCCTGGACACGGACAGAGCGTTCGTATTAAAGTGAAGTTCTTTTCTTTGCATACCACTGAATACTTAAATATGTAGTATACATAAATATCGTCACACTTTAATAATTTTGGGAATGAAAACAATGTGTAAACTTGTTGATTGGCTCTAGTTTTTAAGATATGGTTCACACCGGATCAGCGTATACGACCCGGACTTCAGAATCGTGAAGGCTGGGCGAGTCGCGACGGGAAGGGATCTGAATTTAAAATCGGACGTCACTCAAATCTTTGAATCTAGGAATAAATCTTAAGTAAATAAATTCAATGCTGGAACACTTAATTCAGATGCAGTAGGTCATGGGTTCAAATCCTGGGCATGGTAGGAGTTTGACATTTGCCACCTGTTTTATTAATAACTGTCCGTCTATACATTACATAAAGAGAAACTATCAGTGCCTGGGTTTGAAAAGTACTTTATTTTTAGCCAAAACAAAACCTGATGCAGTGGGAAGCTGGTATTGCATCATAAAAATAATATGGATCGCATCATCCATAGACATCCGCCCTGAATACCTCAAGGCTCTGGATGTTGTAGGTCTTGATAGACACGTCTCTGCAATATCGCGTGGTCATCGGAACCTGTACCTCAGGACTGGCAAACCGGGGGGTAGTTCCCCTTTTTAAAAAAAGGGAACCAGAGGGTGTGTTCCAACTATAGTGGAATCACACTCCTCAGCCTACCCGGGAAAGTGTATTCAGTTGTACTGGAGAGGAGAATCCGACCGATGGTTGAACCTCGGCTTCAGGAGGAACTGTGTGTTTTTCGTCCCGGCCGCAGCACTCGACACATCTCTACACACTCTACAGGATCCTGGAGGGGGCGTGGGAGTTTGCTCAACCTAGCCACATGTGCTTCGTGGACTTGGAGAAGGCTTTCAACCGTGTCCCTCGGGAATATGGTATACCGGACCCGTTGCTACGGGCCGTTCGGTCTCTGTATTGCCGGGGCCAGAGCTTGGTCCGCATTGGTAACAAGACCCCTAGAGATGCATTCCATCACGCGCATAAAACAATCGTTTGTCAGGTTCTCCTTATTGACAGCCAAATCAGAGTACACACGTGTACCGTCACCGGACCCAGAAACACCAATACCGCGTTGCTTACATTAATTCCGTCTTTCGGGCCCACATAACGCTCACATCATTTCATGCCAATCCAAATTTTACTGTGAACCCCGTTTCTAAAACAAACACCGTGTATACACTTGTCAGGGTAATCGTGGATTGTCTGCATTTATTTTTTATTTCCGTCATTCGTAGCTGTTAGCCGCTAAAATGGATTCGTTTTAGGTAATATTTTTATGGTGAAAGTAGATAAACTGGTGGGATTTTTTGCTAGCGTTTGTGCATGCAGCACTGTACAAGCAGGTGGAGACGTGTTTGTGAAAACATCACCGAATGCGTTAGGTTTTGTTGACCGGGTTATTCAACATTACCAACATTTTAAATTGTGTCCCCCCCCCCCCCCCCTTTTTGAATTAAGGCGACCGTGATATAGAAATATAATCTTACTTTACTCTTGTGCATGGTACGAGTGAGTGAGACTTTTTCCCGTAGGTGATGTCAGAACGCCAAAATCCATCACAAACAGCACATTTCTGAAGTAGTCTACTAGTAAAAATGTGTATACCAGTGTACTCTGACCTTAAAAACTACACCAACACGTGAGGGAGGCATCTGAAGTTCCCTTATACTGACTGCTCGAGCTATCAGCACTCGGCCTGTCTCCTTTTCTAAACCCACCTCAGACTCCTTGAGCTTCATCTCAAGCTTCTGGATGAGATTCTCTTTCTCCTTTACAGCGGAGTTCAGCTCTTCATGCTTGGCGGCGTATTTCTGGTTCGATTCATCTGTCTGAGTCTTCAACTCCTCCACTTTCTTTTGAAGCACCTGACAGGGACAATTATTAAATCAGCCAGACGGCGCTACAGACAAACAGAAACACAAGCAAGACTCATTTCCAATAGAATTCAAATGTAAGCTCTGAACTGGTGTCCTTATTCCGATACGTCGTTACGACACTAACTCATTCACAAAATCACTAATAACTCTTTCAGGCGGCGCCGTGGCATAGTGAACCCTCATAGGAAAAATTCAGTTTGGCCACTGAGTACGAGAGAGAGAGAGAGAGAGAGAGAGAGAGAGAAATAAAGACCATAAATCACCGATATAGTCGAGTCCTGATCTTACAAAAATAAATAAATAAATAATAATAATTTTTTTAAAAGTCATTTTAAGGAATGCTAGCAAGCCCATATGCTGCTCACTTTCCTGATGGCGGCTCCTTAATATTAAAGAATTCCTCCAGAAATAAAGTCAGAATTTCCATTTACTGCTGCACAGAATGTCCTGCCTGTTGATATAAGCCTTACGTCTTCCAGGCACAGTAATGCCGGCACTATGCTCCCATCACCATGGATGCTAGCAATGGCTCGTTTAAATCTCAAGTCAGCTGGGCTTTTACACCCGAGCCTAGTGGCTCATCAGAGCTGGAGCTTATCCCTAGGTTCCCTCCTAGGTTCAACTCCTCCTGGATGGGACGCTAATCCATCGCAGCTTACCTTCCCAGTATTTTTTACTGGAACCCATTTAGGAGGTCAGAGGCACACTTGTGGTTGAGACTTTGCCCTGGGGTCTTAGCATTTGAACCCATGAGCCCAGCACCCTAGCGGCCCCACTCCGTTTAAATCTTACCTCCAGGGATTTCTGAGCCTGTAGTAACTGAAGAGTGAGGCATTGCTTGTCCTGGAGTAAGTCAGCCTCAGTTTTAGGTTTCTCGTTACTCTGAGATGGCAGCAGAGTCAGACTCTCGCTCCTCTCCTCCTTCAGTCTCTGCACTGACTCAACCTCTGAGGGCTTCAGGGCAGAAACTGCAGAGCCATATTTATCCACCGCGCCCTGCAAGATTGAAAGATTCCTAATAAGCCTAAGCATTCACCATGGTATTAATTACTTTATATTAAATAAATAAATAAAAATATTACCTGGTGGAAAACACTCTGGCGGTCTTTTAAAGCTGTGCGTCGAACAAACTCTCGCTCCAAGAACTGAAGTACCGCCGCTGCGTTGCCGGTTCCAACCAGCACCCTACACTCCTCGTAGGCGCGGGTGCGTGCCTGGATTTCTTCTGAGACCATGACCGCATGTTTGGCGACACCATCTTCCAGGAAGTCCAGAACGCTGTTCATGTTCTACCAACAGCAAAGACTTTATTAACACCCTGAAATAATCTGCTGCACACTACTTTATGTTCTGTAATAATCATAAACGCAGCGCGCAGACCTGTAGATACTGCATGCGCCTGTCCAACAGCTCCGACAGTCTCTGGGTCCAAAGCTCCTGGAAGTCCCCAGGGAGCATCTGAAGGGACTGTGTCGGTGCCTGAGCTCGGCGAATGAGCACGTCATGCAGACTTCTCTCCTCGAAGGAAGCCACATCATAGTGAACCTGTTTCATGAAGTGCGCCTTGTACAGAGCCGCGAGCCTTTGCAGAGTCCCCTAAGAGAAGGAATGTTGGTTTCCGGTAAATTTCTTCCAGAATTTGAGACTCAAAACAAAAAAGGTCTACTTCCGTGTTCGCTTTGTGAAATGACGGGCCAAGCCCTAGACTTTCAAGACCGTTTAAGGAGGTGTTCAATAACAGATAGAATCTCACCTCGCTCTTCCTCAGCAGCTCATCGAGACGACTTGATACGGACATCAGACTAGCGAACGGAGTTCTCTGAGACATTGGAACAAACTGTATCAGCTGATAAAACAAGGCCTTTTCTTTACTGCTGCAGTCTGCAAGAAGAGCTTTGGGTTTCGGACGGTCGATGATTGCCTGGAGCTTCAAGAAAGCGACCTAAATTTCAGAAAAAAAAATAAAATAAAAAAAGGGCGCATTTGTTTAGAATACGTGACGGTTCACCTCATTTTCATACATTTTCAGCACCAAGCCCTTAAAAAAAGTGCAATTATTTCTGTTACATGATTTATAACTGTTATACACACTTAAAAACAAAAATTAAGCTTTTAATTTCTCACCTTAAGCTTTTCATTACAGGTCTCAATCTCCGAGCTCACCCTCAGCCTTCCTTCATTAGATGGAACGTTAGTGTGTTCATTCACTTCAAGAGACTAAAAAGACAAAAAAAAACAAGGTTTCACATAAAAGCCCACGTGTGTATTTAAAAGTGTCTGCTGTAGTGTGAGGGGGCAGTGTCATGGTCACTTGAAGGAAAATTAAACCCGAACTTAATAAAAGCTTACATGTATAATTTGTCTTTTTTATTAAATCGCGCCATGTCATGAAGGAAGGTTTTTGTGTGTGTGTGTGTGTGTGTTAAGGGGCAGTGACAACTTGGTGATAGTGGGGCTTGAACCCCTGACCTTTGGATCAGTAAGCCAGCAACCCACCAGTGGGAAACCTGATTTGTATTTGTCCCTAGTTTTATTTTATTTAGAAGTTCACTAGTTTATATCTCTATACTGTTATTACTGCCATTAACTTTCCTTTTATGGACTGATTGGCGTCCTATTTGTGTGATTTCATCATTTATGAGTCTTTTCAAACTGGCTAATGCTAAATATTAAACGGATTTTAGCAGCTTATAATTTTGAAACCAAGTAAAAACATGTTCATGTGTAACAATAGTGTTTGGAAGGCTTGACAGGCTTGGCTGTAATTTTAGTTTTAATATCATATACTCTCCCACCTGGGTCACGGGGAGGTTGGAGCCCATCCTGGTCTTTTTGGACTTTCATGAAAATTCAAGTATTTGACATTTATAGAATATTTGACTTTTTGGCAATTAAATTTGTGTAAAAATCATGACACACCTCCCTTAAAACGTGTATGGATATGATCATACTGGAGGCGAGTGCAATGTGTAAATAATTAAACGGTTAATTTGTAAAATACAAGCTGAATGAGCAGACAATAAGATTTCTGGTTTAAAAACAATCAACAAAAACATGCTCCAAGGTTTTTTTTTTTTTTAAGTACCTCAGACAGAGAAATGCTCATACAAATTCCCCTGTGACCATACTAACCTGGCTCAGAGAAGTGACTTCACATTCAAGCAGCTTTTTGTCCTTTTCTAGTCCTTGTACTTTTTCCTCAATGTGAGTCAGCTAAAAAAATAAAAAATAAAAAAATTTGCTGCCTAGTGTTAGAAAAAACAAATATATAGCAATCCATGGAAAAAAATTTAGGAAACCAATTTTAATGTATATTCCTACATACACACACACAATATATATATATATATGTGTGTGTGTGTGTGTGTGTGTGTGTGTGTGTGTTAATCACACACAAAATGTATGCATGTATATATGTATATATATATATATATATATATATTAATTACACACACATTTATATTACACACACACACACATACACAGTATATCTCACTTCAGTGAACCACCCAGTAGTGTTTACCTCCTCCATTTTCCCCTCCAGCTCTCTTCTGAGTTGGTCTCTCTCTTCTCTGACCCCGTGGAAAACCTCCTGGAGCTGATCCGCATGAGTCTTTTCATTAAGGAGCTGCTCTTTAATGCCACCAAGACTTTCAAGCTCTTCCATGAGATCCTGATTCTTCAAAATTAATAATAATAAAAAACAGTTTATGGTATCTTTTTGGAAACTCTGTAAACACACACTTGATGTCAGTGTTGTTTACCTTTTGTTTGCAGTCCTTAAGATCACGTCTCAGGTTAGCGCCCTCTTCCCTGGCGGACTCGAGCAGCTCATGGAGTTTCGCTTTTTCGTCCTCGAGGGACGTGATGCGAGTCAGGAGATTCTGCAGCTCCGTGTTGAGACTCTGAGCCTCAGAGGTTCGCTTCGCCGAAAGCTGCTCTCTCAAATATGAAAGATCTGCGTTCACCTGGCTCAGCTATTGGGAAGACAAATCAAGAAAATGAATCACCTGCTCTACTTCCAAACGCAGATCACACGATTATATAGTGCATAGATTACATGCAACATGCAGACAGTGCCAATCAAATCTTTCAACAACTTTTTATCCAATTACTCTGACACATTTAATCCTTCTATTAAAGGATTAATGGAGGCTGAAGCCTATCTCCACCAACACGAAGGCAGAGCACACCCCAAACAGCTTGTCAGACCATCGCAGGGTCACACCTGGGGTTAATTTGCAACAGCATTAGGATGATAAAAAGCATATTTTTTGATCAAACAAAATGAAACTATTTTGATAACAGGATACAGGCTTTTGGCCAAATTACTTTATATGTTTACAGTTTATCTTATTATGTTACAAAGAACTCAATGAAATAACGGCTGCGAGCCCACGTGAAGGGTTGCATCACGTCACGTCATAGCCTCGTTCTGAGAGGTCGATCTGGAAGCATTTGCTAGACAGGAATGGCACCGGCCATTTCTTTGGAAAAAAGCTCAGTTATTGATTACTGGGGCCGTGCCCCTCTTGTAAATCATGTCTGTGTATTAAATTAAATCTAAATTTATTCTAAAATAATACATACTAAGCCTGTGAGTTGGGCTGGTTTCACCAGGGAATCTTTATATTCCACTGAAATGAACGATAAAGAAAAACACAATTCGGCTGTTCACTGTTCACCTTAAATCCTAATCCCAAACACTCGGAGTGGAACGCTGACATATTCAGATATTATGGCCATGACAATTCCTCGCAAAATAAAAACAGCGTATTTATAAAACGAGTAATTTCGACTACATACACCTGAACAGGGGAAAGCAGGTACTGATGGTGAAAGAAAGCAGTGCACGTGTCACACATTTCACTCTTTAATCTGGGTTTTATCACATCGAAAACGCTTCTAATGACCTTTAAGCCGGATGGAAACGTAGCAACAGGAGACACAGAGCTGAACAGAAATACCTGCTGCTGAAGTAGAGAGTCCTTTTCAGCACTTTGAGCCATGGGGTCGGATTTTTGTTGCTGCTTCAGCTCCTCCCTTGTGGAGTGAAGTAAGTTCTGATAGGCTTTTGACTAGAGAGAGAGAGAGAGAGAGATTTACTTTTCCCTCAAAGCTTCCGTGCAGATTTATTAATCCCGTTCATTGAGCCATCTTACTGTTTCAGCAGCTTCCTGAAGATCCTTTCGAAGTAACGCCCTCTCATTCCTTAAATATTCTACTTCCTCCTTGAGACTCTGCATCTGAGGAGGGAGGCAAGAACATTCTTAGCTTTCAAGGGATCAAAACTACTGGTTCAGTTCATTCTCTCTGAATGTTCTAAACCCCTTGTTTGCATCTCCCATTAAAATGTGGCATTATAAGGAAATAAATAAATAAATAAAACAAAAAGATATTTGATATCTGGACAAACAAATACACACCTCCCTTCGGTGATCCTTCAGAAGCTCCACCCCTAACTTACTGATACACACTGCCAGTGCAATACTAACTAATCTCCCCTCCAGCCAATCAGCAACAGGGTACACACAAAAAAAAGTCCTATAAAGCGGTATCGTGTGATGTCACACACTGAGGCGTCAGCCATTTTGGATTACACCACTGAGTAAACATACACAATAATCCATACAGAGACGCGCTGCAGATAACAACAAAAGATCGACAACATCGCGTCTTTTTGGGCAATTATGGTGAATGTTTGCGGGATTTATGGTTGTGGCAACAGTTATAAAAATGGCTGCCCCCCTTCTCTTGAAAAATCAAGCCTTCCAATACGTCAGAGTACCCTACGACCACTTCATTACTGCTAAGTTTACTCAAATGTGACCCCTCCAGCATAATACGGATTAAGTCGCAAGGTAGTGCTTGGAGTAAGAGCCAAAGTAAGTTGAAAATGGCGTACCTGGATGAAAATGCGTTATCGCCAAAAATACATCCTTCAAAGCATAATCTTCAACATGACCGAGTTCAAATATACATAAACACAACCTATCCATGCTAAAATACTTGTTTAAGAAAGGGTTCAGTGTCCACGTTGTTGTAAAACAATGGAAATATTCACTTATTTTACTGATTTTCAATCCGCTTTTGTGGTTGCTCAGGGTATTTCCTTATTCACCATATTCACTACCAGAATCCTCTCCCTGCTTACAGAATCCCAGAAGGATTCCCTGAATCATATAACAGTAAACCAATGAGAAGCCTCAAAACAGACATGACTCGGTGTAAACAGAACTCATCAGTTGCTAGGAAGACGCTAGTACGATGGCGCTGATTGGCGGAGAGCCGGATTCATTTAGTGTACGGATGTTCGGGAGTTTCAGATGCGGATATTCAGAAACTGGTTCTGTAATTGTAATTACTATTTTCTCAAAAGTAGCATTTCCTGATTAGTGACATACACAGTGATGTAACTCAGTCAGTTTTCATGCTATAATCATGTTTTATACCTCATTTTGGAAAAAAATAAATAAAAAAAAATAAAAATAAAAAAATTCAATTCTCTTTCCAAATATATCAATATCACAGTATGTCAAATTTCCTACTTAACCCCTATTATGCTGAAGCAGATCACATTTATTTTTATATAAGGTCAGGTACAATACACTGAATAGAATCGCGGTATATTGAACCAGGAAGATAGTATGAAATGGGTGTGACCCAAAATGCAGCACAGCCGATTTACCAGGTTAGACTTAATTCACTTGAGCTCTTCTCTCATTCTGGTTCATTATGGTTTTTACGTTTGTTTTCGTCGCTTGATAATTGACCCGGCGAATGGATGCATTGAATTTTGACTGTCCGCTATGATGGAAGACTATATGTAATCCAACATGGCGGACAACCCTAACCCCATGACGTCATCAGGACCTCTCTATTGCTGATTGGTTAGAAGAGTTGTGTGGCTCACATGGAGCTAGGATTAGATTAGAATCAGTGACTTCACCTTTAATATTTAGGCACCAATTACACAGATGCATGTGTTCTGAAGCTGATTAAAGAATCAGATGCTTAATTACAATTTGATTGGCCTGTTGAAACTCAGCTTTCCGGGTGGCTCTCGGACTCAGTGGCTTCTGCTGCTTCAAGTCGCCTTGGACCTGGATGAGCTACACAGGGCAGATTTATTAACGAACAGTCCGCTTCCCCTGCAGTCCGTTGTAAGATTTCACTGAACGCGGATCAGATTTTTATTGGTGTGCCGTACCTCCCTCACTCCCTGCAGAAGCTCCTGTAGACTGTCTCCATCCTCGTTCATATTAGCGCTGCATGATGCATCCTTTATCACCAAGTGCTCTCTCTCAGCCTGAAGTTCCTTCAGCTGCTGAATCTTTAATTCAAACATAAGAGGGAAAAAAATCCTACAAGTTACTCAAATGGTGCCAATATCACAAACATTAATATACTGAAAGACAGGTACCGGGATGGATGGAGGGACACCGTACAAACCACCCCCTATGGACAGTTCCCTACCATTTCCTCCTTCGTATCCAGATCTGCTCTGAGCTGGTTCTTCTCCTCCCTCATTCCCTGCAGGACGTCTAGCAGTTGGTCTCGCTCTTCAGTTACAGACATCAGGTTTGCTCGATGTCTGTCCAGCTCCTCTGTGTTCTCAAGGTCGCGCTTGGCATTTTCAGCCATAAGACGATCCTTCTCGTTACTAGCACACTGGAAATCCTCCTTCAGCTGCGTCACCTGCTCAAGACACATTAGGCAACTTCAGGCTCTGGACTTCATGTTTATGAGGTTTTAAAATGCAGTACTATGACGGTTTTGAACACAAATCTGACTCTGTAGTCAGTCTGGAGCGTGTGGTCTCCGCCTTCTTTCCAGTGAACATTTATAAGTTGTTTGCTATACTTTTCAAACTAACTTCACTATGAAGTAATTACTTCACAAAGCGTCAGCAACAGGAAAAAACTTCCTCTTAGCGATTTTAGACATTGTTTTTTTTTTCCATCCTAGCTCGTTATGCTTCCAGGCAACCAAAACACAGGACTGAGCTTACAGTAATACATGTGATTTTTCCCTCTTTGATTATCATTCTTTGTGCTTAGTTATTTCCATGCAGGCTTAAAAAACCCTTAACTCCACGTTTACACTGGAGCCCCATGATTTATGAGCATGCTTGGAGCACGACTGTTGTATAAAAAGGAGGCACGGTTCATCCAAGAGATGAAAATTGAAGTAATCGTGTTTCCAGGATCGTCAAGATCCCCTACGATGGCATATCAAGGTCTGTTGAGGTCTACTACGCTCTACTACGATTCCCACCTTCCGTCACGATTGGCGTAAAATTGTTATCATCGTCATCAGCGCGATCATCGCGAATCCACCAAGTTCCCTCAAGATCGTCACGATTCGATCCCACGACCCCTCCTTGCTCATCAGGATTTCCTCATATCAAACATCGTGCCCCAGTTTAAACCCAGGGTTCACAAATCAGCACAGCAACTCTTCACTTCTCATTCATTCACTCATTGGCTGAAAAGTTTAATACTACTAGGGTCGCTGGGAGGCTGGAGCCCATCTCAGCCGACATTGGGTGAAGGCAGGGTACACCCTGAAGTGTTCACCACACCATCACAGAGCCAAAACACAGACACTCACATCAACCAATCATGTTGCATTTTGATGTGCATGTTTTTGGACTGCGGGAGGAAACCGTAGTACCCAGAGGAAACCCATACAAGCACGGGGAAAACATGCACACTCCACACGGAAACGCCCTCGCCAAGTCCAGGACCGTCTTGTCATGAATTGGATGTGCTACGCCACTACGCCCTGCTTTATTATTTGTATATTTGAACTCCTGCACCACAAACGTTCCACTTTCAGCAGTTAAGGTTGACATGTAAAAGGACCCCTCCCCCCTTTACCATTTCCTCCTTCTCCTCAAGATCTGTCTTCAGCTGAATCTTCTCGTCCCTCAGGCCCTGCAGGAGTTCCAGAAGCTGGCTCCTCTCCTGAGTCACGCGGGCGAGATCCACCTGAATCTGCTCGACCTCAGCCATGTGAGCGAGACTCTCTTTGGTCGTCTCTGATCGAAGAAGCTCCATCTCTGCACATGTGGACTGAAGCGTCTCTCTTAACCGCATTACCTGAGGGAAAGGCGCGCGGGGAGGGGGGGTGGTACAGGATAGTGACAATGTTAACAAAGAAATGAAAACAACTCAGTCAATGTAACTGATAACTGAATGGAAAGGAAACCTGGAGGGTTTAAGACCTGAGTGCCTTACCGAATATATACAAGTCCCTATAAGGCCAAATCAAAACTGCCAGAGTCTGTTACCATATATGGAAAGGGGACTGACCTGAGGTGGGTGGTGTTATGTGGGGCACCATGCATAAGCAATACGTGATTTCTGCAGGACCCAGGAAAGTCCACAGAGGAGCTTTACTCTGCTCAGAACGTGCTGAGATTAACGAAGGTGTGTTCGACACTCATATACGGCAATTAAAGGCGACTGATTGCCTTTAAAACAGTTCTAGTATGCAGGTCTCTCCCTCTCAGTCTGTCAGCCCGTCTCTCTCCGCCCCCCGTCTGTCAGCCTGTCTTTCCCTCTCTGTCTGTCAGCCCGTCTCTCTCGCTCTCCCTCTCCCCCTCTCTGTCCGTCAGCCCGTCTCTCTCTCTCTCTCCGTCCGTCAGCCCGTCTCTCTCTCTGCCTCTCCTTTAGTTTTATAAACTAAAAGGTTTATAAAACACTCTCAGGTCTCAAGCTGAAAACGTTTATTATCCCTTCAAACCCTAATAAAGCACAAAACACTGAATGGAGAGAGAAACTACAGAACCTCGAGTTCATACCTTTTCACTGGTCTCCACCAGTTCAGTCTTCAGCAGTTTAATCTCCTCTCTCATCTGGTCTCTCTCTTCAGTCAGAGACGCAATACTGACCCGATGTCTCTCCAACTCGGCTTTGTAATCCAGGTCATCTTTACATTTCTCAGCCAGTAAATTGTCCTTTTCAGTTGTTGCAGATTGGAGCTCATCAATCAACTGCATCAGCTGCAGTACAGATGATATAACTGCATCACAACTCAAAGCATTTATTACAAAGTTCAGGACATCACTATCTGATCTCCATCTTTAAATATTTCTAATTATTGAGGGGAAGAAAAAAAAAAACAAAACAAAAAAAAAACAAAAAAAAAAGCAGGCTAGATTAGGATTACCCGATGATTCTTCTCCTCCAGATCACTGCTCATCTGGTTCTTCTCCTCCCTCAGACCCTGTACGATCTCCAGCAGCTGGTCTCTTTCTTCACCGAGAGTGGACGTACTCGCTCGGATCGTCTCCAGTTCCGTGTCCTCCACAGCACCTTTAGCCCTGTCCCTCAGAAGCTCGTCTCTCTCTGCAGTAGCGGACTCAAGTTCCACTCTCATCTGCAGAATCTGAGAAGACATCACGAAACACAAGACGAACAATAATATGGATGAAATTTATGAAATTTAAGAAATTTACACCCCCCCCCCCCAGAAAAAAAAAGAAGAATTCTGACCATGTCTTCCTTCTCTTCTAGGATATTCGTTATCTGGGTCTTATCTTCTCTCAGGGCCTGTAATGCTTCCAGAAGTTGGTCTCTTTCCTCAGCGAGAGTGGTGATGTTGGCCTGCAAGCACTCCAGCTCTTCAATATTAGTCTCATCGCGTATGTTCTCAGAAAGAACATGCTGATTTTCATCATAAACTGCTTTGAGTTCTTCATTCAGATGGTTAATCTGGGATAGAGGAAGAAATAGAATAGCGATACTATTTTTGAGAAATAGTAAAGTTTTTTCGCCCTTTTCAGATGAACATTAACGAGTATTTACGCACAGACACATCAAAAGGTTGTTTCAGACCACTGCACATTATTTGCGGAGTCCCAGAAGCATGGAACCTGACTTTTATGGTTGTCCCGTGTCCGTGCCTGGGTTGACGCCGATTGGCAGTTATGCATCACTCACTTGCATGACGACGGGCAGCAATACGAGCATATTTATTCATAATGTAACTGACATCCAAAAATTGAGGCTCATACACCACCACTCATACTTGCAAAAAATGTATTAAAAAATAACCCCTGCACAATCTAGGCAGACAAACCTTTGAAAATACATGAACAGTAACACAGAACATGAACTGGTTAAACAGACAATTACATGAACAAGGCAGATGATACAAATAAACACAGAAATCAGATAGTGAAAGGCGGTGAAAAGAAAACTCAGTGTTCACCTTTTCTGCTTTCTCTCCAGACCATAGTTAGTAAACACAGGGGAGATTTATTTATTTCCCTCTTAATGGATCCCTGGGGGGCACGGTGGTGTAGTGGTTAGCACGGCCGCCTCACAACAAGAAGATCCTGGGTTTGATTCCCAGGCTCGGGTGTTTCGGTTTGGAGTTTACATGCTCTCCCTGTGCTTGTGTGGGTTTCCTCCCACAACCCAAAAACATGCACATTAGGCTAAGTAGCTGTTCCAGATTACCCCAGGGGTGGTCGCGAGTGTACATTACTGTGTGTGTATTGACCTTGCAGTGGTTTGGCGAGCTGTTCAGGGTGTACCCCGCGCGATATGCCTCAGCCTCCCCGTGATCCTAGTAAAATTAAGCGGCTCAGCAAATAACTGAGTTATAGGAACTGCGTTGCTCTTATTATATCAGCTTATAAAGTTATATATCGTGGGCTTCACTATTAGGTTAACACATGAATGGATTTCTATAACCTGAAATATAAATACCTGAATTTTCGGATCCTCCACATGTTTGCTGTCCTCACTGCTGTGTGTCTGGGACAGTCTGGACTCTAGCTGAGTCTTCTGCACTTCCAACTCATGCATGTTCAGCTCCAGCTCCTTGTTATTTGCCAGTGCTGCCCTCAATTCCGCCTGTGTCTCAATCATCTGCATCAGATTATAAGGAGTCATTAAATAGTTTTCGGACCACTAGCTCCAGGAAGAATCCAGACAGAGTCATGGTTTACCATTTCCACATTTTCCTGCGCATCGGTCTTCAGCTGCTGATTCTCCTCAGTCAGTGCTGCGAGCTGCTCTTGTAGCTGCTGCACCAAAAGGACAATTTGTTTTAAAATCTAAACATCGCCTGTGAACGTATACTATTGTTTACTACATCGAAATGTCGCTCACTTGATGAAGCTCATCTTGCACACATGGGGCTTCTTGGTGTGACCTGACTTCACTCTGAATTAGCTTCTCCTGCATCTGTACGAGCTGAAAAGAAAACAAACGGTCATCAGGACCACGGTCCAGCGTGACACGATAGAGATCATGACTGCCATGGCCTGGGTTCGATTCCAGGGCTCAGGGTGTTTTCATGTTCTCCCAGTGTTTGCGTGTGTTTCCTTCGGGTACTCCGGTTTCCTCCCACAAAAACATACACGGTAAGCTAATTGGCTGGTCCAAATCACCCCCATGTACGAGTGTAAACATTTGTATGTGTGTCGGCGCTGAGATGGCTTGGTGAGCCATCCAGGGAGTAGTTCGCCCTTGCCCAGAATCGTCCGAGGTGGGCGCCAGCCTCCCAGCGACCCTAATCAGGATTACGCTGCTGAAGAAAACGAATGAATGAATTCCACATCATCTGGGCCTTACCATGTCATTGGCGTCTTCTAGATCTTTCTTTATCTGACTGTGTTCCTCTCTAAGACACTGTAGAATCTCCTGAAGCTGGTTCCTCTCCTCGGTCACGGACGCAACCATGGCACGGAGTCTTCCTACTTCTTGCTCATGATTTCCTTCGGTCGTCTCACAAAGAAGCTGCTCTCGTTCACAGTGAAGAGATCTGAGCTCTTCATCCAACCTCGCCGTCTATACAGGAAGTATATAAGTACAACAACATTAAATAAAAAACAAAAAAAACCTGAAAGACAACAACAAAACACATTCAACTCCTTAGATTTACAAGTAAATGGGCTCCTATCAACCCGGAGATCGCAAGTTCGAATCCGGGTTGATGCCACGGCCATCCGTGACCGGGAGTCCATGGGAGCTAATTGGCCGAGCTCTCACGGGAGGGATGGCATATGCTCACTTCCCTGTCACTCACAGTGATCAACAGCCAATCATGGGCTTCTGTGAGCTCATTCGTACGAGTGGGCGGATAGCGCTTTCCCTCCGAGTGTGTTATGCCGCCCCCAAATACACATGCGCAATAGTTCGAAAAGAGGTGGGTGGTAGCATCGCATGTCACGGAGGGGGCATGTTCATGCTTACGCCCCTCCCTGGTCGGTGGTGGTCGAGTGATCGGGAAGGCAAAAGTTGATGGGTGGAATTGGACACGACTAAAAATTAGGGGAGAATGAATGAATGAATGAATGAATGAATAAATAAAAAAAATTTTTTTTAAAGCAAATAAACTCACTTCCTGGTTGGCTTCCTCTAAAGAAGTGAGTAATTTGCCGTTTTCCACATGAAAGTGTTCCAAGTCTGCCTGCACTTTGGTAAGCTGCTCAGTGGTTTCCGTGTGCTGCCGGCTGATTTCAGCTTCTTTTAGCTGTGCATCGATCATCTGGCTCTCCATCCGGACAAGTTCTTCTTGGGCCTTTTCCAGTTCTTCCTTAAGTCTTAGATTTTCTTCATTCAATGTGGACTGAGCAACAAGCAAATGGCTCTTCTCGTCTTGTACGGCACTGAGACATCCTGAGAGCTCGTCAACCTAAGGGGAAAAAAAAATAAAAAATTGCATCAACACAAAACTAAAAAACCCCAAATACATAAAATACACTACCCAGCAAACAACAAAACAAGAAAGGCCCAGGCGCTAGCTATTATTCTATTTGAGCGCCTTTAGCCTTGCTTACAGCATATCACCATGACATTGTTGCTTTAGTTGGTCAGGTCAAGGCCCAGCAACACTATGTGGCAATAAAATGAAGTCGGCAGCACGGTGGCACAGTGGTTAGCACGCCTGCCTCTCAGCAAGAAGGCCCGAGTCCAATTCCCGAGCTTGGGGCATTTATGAGTGTAGTTTGCATGTTCTGTGTTCTTTGGTTTCCACGGATATAAAACGGGGCCTCAGATAATGTGCGAGTGGTTCAGGGAGCATGAGGAATCATTTTCACATATGTATCGGCACCCCAGAGTCTTGACCTTGACCCTATTGAAAGCTTTCGGGATGTGCTGGAGAAGTTTTTACAGAGTGGTGATTAGACGCTGAAGTCAAAGCTAAACAACGATATATCAGAGTACGACTTCTGGGTTTTTTTTTTTTTTGGGTTTTTTTTTGGCCAGGCAGTGTTCATGTCTATTACATCAAAGTACACATAACAGTAAATTTAGGTGCAAAAAATACAAATACCAACCAAACACTGAAGCTTTATAATGAAAAATATACAAGCATGTAACTGAAAAGATCATAATCATGACAGAAGCAGCAAAAAATCCCCGTTACTTTCACACAATTTGTATTACAATGCTAATTCACAACTGCTAGCATTATTCTATTCAACGAGGTCGTAAATAAATAACGCAGCCATCATGATGGCGTTCCTACCTTGTCAGTCATGTCCTGATGTTCTCTTTTAAGCCGAGAATTCTCCTGAGTCAACTCCTCAACAACCTACATTCACACATGAATAGAATATGCAACACTGACAGACAATTTCATCCAAAATCCAACCCCAGACCCACGATGGCAAATACCTGTTGCAGGTGAACTTCATTCTCCTCGTTAATAATAACGGCGCTCGGATCAGAAAACTGCTTCGCGTTCAGCTCCGACTGTAAACAGACGATCTGAGAAAAAAAAAATCAGGTTAAATTTTATTTAATTCTAGTTATGTTTAAAATATTCATCTTTAAACTCTGATACTTGACTTGTCTTGGGCCCTGAATTAAAAAACAAGTTTCAGTATTTAAAGAGTAGCGGCATTGGTCTTCCTTACAGAATAAATTGTGCGTATGTAACACGTCTAAGTGATACAGACGATTATTTTACCATAAGTGACAATAAAAAGTACAAAACTGAGTCATTTTATCCCGTGGATTACTAGCAGGGGCTGAACTGAACTGAATTGTCTGAACTGGGCAGGATTCTCCAGCACAAGTAAACAAGCAGATCTACATCACCGAGCAACATTTTAGGTGATAAAAATAAATAAATAAATGCCCAAGAAGCAACTATGGCAGCAATTTGGAGGAAATGGATGTAAATGGTGACCTATTTGAACCAGAGGGGGAGGAGTCTCTTGTGGAGACGGTGAGACGTCACATTCTAGTGACTCTGAGGACGAGAACGTTGCCAGAGATAAGCACGACGTTAAATCCAAAATAGTTTACGCAGATGACGTTTTGCCGACTCGACTTTCTGTCGTCAGTTGGTTTAGGAACGAAAAAAGAAATGTTTTCTGTGATTTCTGTGCTTGTAATCATGTAATGATGCACGGGGTCAGTCATGCAGCCCAGCCAATCCAACGAGTTCTTTTCACTACCAGCGAATCAGGAAGGCAACGTCTCTGAGCATGCCCGGTATCACAGCACTCACCTGTATTTTCACAAGGACTGATGTTAGCGGAAAGAACCGCTGATGTTATACGTGATCGTTTTAAAGAGCTAGTAACACTAATTCATCACAGGTATCCTTTAACGCTGGCTATAACTGAAGAACCCACAAGCCCACAGGATGATTACCATTATGATTCCCACACGTTTCTTACCAGCTCATCTCTTTCCTCCATTTCTCTCTTCAGCTGACTTTTCTCTTGCCTCAGTCCCTGCAGTATCTCTTGGAGCTGGTCTCTCTCTTCAGTTAGACAGCTGATATTGCTCTGAATCCTCTCCAACTCAGGGTCGCGAGCTTTCTCTGATACAATACGGTCTCTTTCTGCACTAGCAAACTGCAGATCCTGTTTCAGCTGCTGCACCTGGAAACCAAACGCTTCTTTCAGGACAAGGAATCTGGGATGATGTTAGGAATCCCAGGTTGCACGGTGGCGTAGGGTTAGCACGTTTAGGGTTCGAGTCGGTTGGGTGTTTGTGTGTAGTTTGCATGTTCTCCCCGTGCTTGCGTAGGTTTCCTCCCACAATCCAAGGACATGCACGTTAGGCTAACTGGCTGTTCTACAGTAAAGTGCTCCTAGGTGTGAATCAGAATGGCTGTGTGTGTGTGTGTTGGCCCTGAGATGATCTGGTGTTCAGCGTGTGCCCAGCCTTCACCCAGTGTTGGCTGAGATAGGCTTCAGCCTCCCCACGACCTGATTAAGAGGGGCAAAATGTATCCGTCCATCTACAGTCGCCTAAACACACTCAGCTGAAAAGTGCCGTCTGCCCTCTTAAATATGTACGAGCTCACAGAGGTCAACATCTGGCGAGATGATACCAGTGTGATCAACAGCCAAGAAACTTTGTATGAAATCGTGTTAAAGTACCTGATTCTGCAGATCCTCAACAAGCCCGTTCTCAGCTGGATTCGAATGCCAGGACTCCAGTTGCGCTTTCAATTGGTGTATTTGTTCTTGCTGCACTTTCACGGTCTCCTGAGCTGCCCTCAATTCTTCCTGATGTTCGATCATCTAAAATTTCAGACCAATCCTGTTATAAAACTGAAGAACAAATCTTTTTGGAGCAAGCTGCAATGCACCATGCACGACCCAATCCGTGGCAGGTGGCAGGTACCAAGATAAACAGGGGTTTTTCACATCATCATGTACCTCCCACACTGTGATGGCTAAACGACTAAGTCTGTTTACCTCCTGGTATGCAGTGGTAAGCTACTAAGGTGGACCAAGAAGGACAACCAGTGAACGACTAGAGCATTATGGGTGCCCAAAGCTCACTGATGCATGTGGGAAGAGCTACTGCTAATCCTGGATACGACAGGAAGGAGTCAGAACACACAACGCATTGCAGCCTGCTGTGTACGGGGCTGCCGATCCACAGACCAGTCAACTGGTGTTAATGTTATGGCTGATCGGTGTATCATAAGTCTTCTATCATGAGTTACTCTAATTCCCACCCCTATTCATGCAGCAAGTCATGGTATACATGTGAAGCTACTTGTAAAAGTGCTCCAGGACAATAAACATACCAGCTCAACATTTTCCTCCATGTCTCTTTTCAGTTCATCTCGTTCCTCCTTAACAGTCTGTAGCTCTATCTGGAGATTCTGAACACTCCCGGCTTGCTCGGAATCCATCATGGTGTGATTCGCTTCCTGGAGCTGGTTCCTCAGTTCCGTTGAGGCTGACGGATACCCCTCTCTTTGACTGCGCAGTGACTCCAGTTCCTCACCCAACTGCACCGACTACACAGAAAGAACCGCCACACGCACGTAGTTATGAATCCACGTTCATCCGAAATGATATAAAACTCCACGGACAGGTGTACCGACCTTCTGCTGGGCCTCCTCCAAGGCACCGAGGAGGTTCCTGTTCTCTTCCAAGAGGTGCTCCAGGTCTGTCTGGACCTTCGTCAGCTGCTCCATGGTTTCGGTGTGCTGTTGGCTTAGCTGAACGTCCTTGAGTTGCGCATCTGCCAGATCCTTCTGCGTTCTCTCCAGCTCCTCCTGGGCCTTCACGGCCTCTCCTTTCAGTCTCTCCTTGTCCTCCATGGACACAGCCTGAGCAGAAACAAGGCTGTCTCTCTCCGCTCGCACAGAGTGAAGTTCATCAGAGAGCTCACCCACCTGAGAACAGATAACGCACAAAACGCCAAGCAGTTATACGTCCCATTTCCTATGATAAGTAATGGATATATTTCAAAATGTAGATCTCCGGATTGATGCCACAGCCATCCGTGACCGGGAGTCCATGGGAGCTACTTGGCCGAACTCTCACGGGAGAGAGGGATGGCATACCCTCACTTCCCTGTCACTCACAGCAATCACCAGCCAATCATGGGCGTCTGTGAGCTCATTCGTATGAGGAGGCGGATAGCGCTTCCCTCCGAGTGTGTTAGGCCGCCCCCAAACACGCATGCGCAGCAGTTCAAAAAGGCAGGTGGTAGCATCGCATGTCACGGAGGGGGCATGTGCATGTTTACACCCCTCCCTGATTGGTGGTGGTCATGTGATAGGGAAGGAAATAATTGATGGGTGGGGTCTGGACACGACTAAATTAGGGAGAAAAATGGGGGGGGTGTTAGTGTAGACCACCGGACTGGAATAAGGTCAGAAACTTATCTCCAAAATGGGACTTTTGGATTGTTTTCTATTGGAATGCCTCAATTTTGTTAAACACTCCCTAATATATAGGCTCTATGCATCAGCTGGGGTATCGGACACCGATCAATAGAGAGCTCCACTTTAAGGCCTTCTTTACATTATAATCCATTTGGGTATGATGGGTAAAAGATCGCCAAAAATCTTACAGCAGGATAAAATATCTTTTGCTAGATATTAGTAAAGTTCTTACCTGTCTGAGCAAATCATCTAATTTAGCTGGAAGAACATCCAAAGCTTTCAACTCCTCCATTTTGCTTCGCAGAGCTTTTTCACTCGCCTGGCTCTTCTCAAGATTCTTCTGTAATTCAGCGACTGTTTTCTCCAACATCACGTTATCCAGTACGTCTAAATAAGCCATTTAATAACAAACGTTTGGTTCCATCACAGACCCGACTTCAGATTTATTTATATGTACAGAGGGATAACAAAACACCCACTTTTAGGAACTTTTCCATCCAGTAGAGCGGTGAGCTTGGTGTTCTCATCAAAAGCTCCGAGTAACTCTTTTTGGAGGTCAGTCTGCATTTTCTTGAAACGGGATTTCTCATGCTCCAGTTTGCTCTGCAGGGATTTCACCTCGTTCTCCATTTGGCCGTACTGGACAGTCAAAGACGCCTAGCGAAGGAAACGTCACCGAGTTGATTATTAACGAGTAAACTGTTTTTGTGAAATGTGAAACGTCATTAATACGTACATCTCGCTCTTTCAGGGAGAGGTTCTCGCTACGCAGCAGAGCCCAATCCTTTTTGGTTTCCAGACTGAGCCCCTCTGCGTCGTCTAACGAGCGACGTAGCTGCGCTACTTCCTGAACAAGGTCCTTACCGTTCTGTAGGGAAAAAATAAACCAATCAACATCACTTAGAATGACATGAAAGGAAACCTTTCCAAACTCTCCTGTTATACATGAACATATGCATACTTTCATCATCAGGTGGTTTATACTTACAGGTTCAAAGTTGCAATCTGCTAAAATGTGTTTGATAGTTAGCATTACCCAGTTTGAAAAGGCTGCTGATTCACTCTCGCAAGAGCACGAAATCGCGAGAACAGGACGTGAACTCGTCAGTCCATATAAGGCTGGTTAATGGCAATAACAACAATATACAGATATTAAACTAACAAATCAGATATAAACTAGTGAAATTCAGAAAAAAATTTTATTTGGGACAAATACAAATCATACACGCTTCACACACACATCAAACAAGAGCCCGATCGCACACATGAAAGAAAAAAAATTAAAAATACTGGACCAAGTATTCATATTTAACTTAGTTCGGCATTATTGATGAACTCACGCGACCTTTCACATTACAACACGATGTCAAATTAGCGTGGCCGCTCACAGAGTAGTAAATAATACCTTTAAGTGAGTTAAACTGTATATACTAGGAGCAGCACGGTGGCGCAGTGGTTGGCACCTCCGCCCCACAGCAAGAGGTCCCGTGCTTGGGCGTTTCTGTTTGGAGTTTGTACATGGTACTCCAGTTTCCTCGCACACTCCAAAGACATTAGGCTAGCTGGATGCTCCAAACTGCCCCTAGGTGTGAGTGCAACTGTGAACGGCTGTGCGAAATGTTCAGGGTGTACCCTCCCAGTAGCCGAGTGAATGTATATACTAGCATTTGTGATCAAGTGATAAATATAGAGAAGTTCCAGTTTATTACTCAATAATTACATGTAAAAGTCACAAACTAATTAAAATAATTAACATAAACAACTATAAAAAGCACAAAACTGGGTAATTTAATTCCGTGGATTACTAGTGAACCAATGGTTAGTGATTTTCTCCCAGAAGTGATGTGAACTCCATGGGGTTCTCCAGCACAAGTAAACAAGCCGATCTATTCAGCGAACGACATTTTAGGTGATTTAAAAAAAAAAAACTGTTCAAGAAGCAACTATGGCAGCAATTTGGAGGAAATGGGTGTGACCTATTCGAACCACAGTGGGAGGAGTCTCTTGTGGAGACAGTGAGACGTCACATTCTAGTGACTCTGAGGACGAGAGCGCTGCCAGAAATGAGCGTGACGGTGAATCCAACCTGCTTACGCAGATAATGTTTTGCCGACACGGCTTTCCTGTTGTCAGTTGGTTCAAGAACAAACAGAAATGTTTTGCGTGATTTCTGCGCTTGTCGTCATATGTTTAACAAATCTCTCCACATACCAAACTCTGCAGGTCTGCTATCAGGTCATTCTTCTTTCTTATCTCCTCGGACATCACCTCCAGGTCAGACTACAATAAACCAATAAAAAAAATACAAAGAAAAAGTAGTACCACCACCACTACAGCGTAAAAGTATCACGTTAAACAGTGAAGATACTCCTGGATATTCAGACCTTGCGCTTTTGGACGGTCTCCTGTGCATCTTCCAAAGCCCTTTTCAGTGTGGAAATTTCAGCCTCCAGCTCTCGCTAAAGCAAGACATCAAGAAGAGCACGGCTTAGTACAGATATAAAACCGGCGTTTTACTCAATAGCCACATGGGTAATAACGTAACAAAGTCTGAAACCCAAAAACCTCGTAGTCTTTCCTGCTCTCCTCCTCAAGTTTCTCAAACTCCTCCATGTCTTTCCGCTCTTTAGCCTCTTTCAGAAGGGTCTCCTTGTCTTTCATCAGCGCCTCATTGTTCTTCTTAAGGCTCTCGAGGTCCTGAGTCATGAGCTCAAGGTGTTGCTTCAGCATGTCCCGTTCAACAACGATACCTTCCTGTTTAATAATAAAAATATTTTAAATGTCACACAATGAGAAAAAAAAGACCATTAGCTGCATTACTGTACTTAACCATTACAACATAATAACTGGAAGCACAGTGGTGTCGCGGTTAGCACGTCCGCCTAACAGCAAGAAGGTCCAGGGTTCGAATCTCAGGCTTGGCGAGAGAGTTTCCGCGTGGAGTTTGCATGTTCTCCCTGAGTGGGTTTCCTTCACAGTCCAAAGACATGCACATAAGGCGGGGGGGGGCCAGCCATGGTCTAATGGTTAGGGAAGCGGCTTTGGGACCGAAAGGTCGCTGGATCGATTCCCGAAACCAGTGGGAGAAATGTGTGGCGGTGGGGGAGTGAGCCGCACCTTCCCTTCCTCCACCTTCATGACTGAAGTGCCCTTGAGCAAGACACCTAACCCCCAACTGCTCTCCGGGCACCCCAACGTGTGGCAGCCCACTGCTCCAAGCGTGTGTGTGCGCTCGTTTTTTTACACGCGTGTGCTCACTTTGGATGGGTTAAATGCAGAGGCAATAATTTTCCTTGCGGGATTAATACAGTATAGAGAAGGGGAAATAAAGAAATTAAAAAAAAAAAAAAAGAAGGAAAAGTTGTGTTTGCCCTGTAATGGTCTGGCAAGCTTTTTAGGGTGTACCTTGCCTTGGCCCAGAGTCGGCTGAGATAAGCTCCTGCCTCCCCGCGACCTTAATAATGGACAAGGAAAAAACATCTAACCATTCAGCTGCTTTTGGAACGTCGGTGTCCTTCTCTGGTGTACGTGCACATGTGAGAACCCTGTGGTGATATTTCTCATGGCGGTATATAACTGTCGTAACAGGAAGGAATGTCTGAGTCATGGTAACTCCTAGTACTCCACCTTCCCCTGAAAACTCTTACTTGTTTCAAGCCATAAAAGAATATGCACTTTTATTAACGGTGCATAAAGAGAATTCTATGTGCCAGATTCAGTAGGTATCTTTCTTTCTTTTTATTTCTTTTTTTAATTTTTATAGCTGGCAAAATGAACTATTACTGCCACGCAGTGCATTCCTCATTTGAATAGAAACAGCTTTTAACCCAATCACATTGAGGAAGCGTGTGATGTTTCTGCCATGTATCGACGCGCAACCCGTTTCTGATAGGACTAATTCACAAAAGAGGTCTTTAGCCCACTCACCCTTTCAGAACTCAGCGTGTCACAGAGCAGCACCGCCTCCGCAAGGTACTATTAAAAGACAGAGGAGGAACAGGAAAGATCCATTTCAATAAATACCTCTAATAAAACAGAACACGCGGTTGGTGTCATGTAAAAACATCTAAGCACCACTGAAATTCAGAGAAAGGGACAATCTGGCCATGAATGAATAGGTAACATCACACCTGCTCACAGGCTTTATTACTCTCCGGCTCTGAAGGACCGTCCTGCTGCGTGACCTTCAGTTCCAGCGTGGAACACTTCTGCTCGGCTCTCCGTTTCTCCTGCGCCTCCGCCTCCAGCTGTCGCTCTAAGGTCTGTAACCGTGTCTCGAGCTCTTCGGTCCTCTGCTGCAACAGCGCGCTTTTCTCTTCGGCCTTCTGCTTCTCCAGAGTTTCGGTCTTCAGCTGACGCTCCAAACATTCCACTTTGAACGCCGGGTTAGGCGAGTCAGTGCAGACGCTGGACAGAGGTGGTGGTGGAGGGGAGGGGGGATTCGGAGACAAAGCAAATGTCAGTTGCTCCTGTATTTATAATGTCCCCAGGGTCAAAAGACTCGTTCAATAATGTGAACAACAGACAGCATACACTGTTCCAAGCCAGTAACACTAATAAGAGGATCAAATCTTTATTCAAGGTATATGATGCTGAAACAGAAGTCCATTTATACCCCAATCAAGCGATAAGATTTATTTATTTATTTTTTATTTTCTCCCCTAATTTTTAGTCGTATCCAATTCCCACCCATCAACTTTTGCCTTCCTGATCACTCGACCACCACCGACCAGGGAGGGGCGTAAGCATGAACATGCCCCCTCCGTGACATGCGATGCTACCACCCACCTCTTTTCGAACTATTGCGCATGTGTATTTGGGGGCGGCCTAACACACTCGGAGGGAAAACGCTGTCCACCCCGTCGTACGAATGAGCTCACAGACACCCATGATTGGCTGGTGACCGCTGTGAGTGACAGGGAAGTGAGCGTATGCCATCCCTCCCTCCCGTGAGAGCTTGGCCAATTAGCTCCCATGGACTCTCGGTCACGGATGGCCGTGGCATCAACCCGGATTCAAACTTATGATCTCCGGGTTGATAGTCGCGCACCTTGTCGATGCTGGGACAACTTCCTGGGAATAAAATATACCTCGAGCCAGCAAATTCTCTAAACTCTGCATTTTATCCACTACGCATTCTGATACGTACATACGGATACGTACTCTATCTACTACGCCACAGTGCCGCCCCGATACTAAACTGTAAATGTTTTACTTTGTAGATATCGTTTGAACTGGTCTTCATGTGTGAAGTCCCCTCTCCACAGTGACCCTTGCGTGTAGAACAGATGGATGTACATTTTATATACACCTGACCTGCATTCTTCGGAAATCTTGATCTGAGACTTCGATGTGGGCGGCACAGTGGTGTAGTGGCTGGCACATCCGCCTCCCAGCAAGACGGCCCTGGGAGGTTCTGTGCAGAGTTCTCCCTGTGCTTGTGTGGGTTTCCTCCCACAGTCCAAAAACATGCGCAGGCTAATTGGCTGTCCTGAATCGCCTCTAGGTGAAAATATGAGTGTGAACGGTCGTGCGTGTTGCCCAGCGACGGTCTGACAAGCTGTTCAGGGCGTACCCCGCCTACGCCTCTGTCAGCTTCCCAGTGACACTAGCGGGATTAAGCGGTTTTGGCACACAAGTGAGATTTAGACACACGTTGTCCAGAAAGCTTATCTTTATTTTCATTTCACTGTTTTGGGTGAAACAGCTGAATGGCACTTATAAATCTGAGGCGAATCCCGGATGTGTGTCGTCTCACCCTTCCGCAGAGCCGCGCAGCGTAACGTGACTCTGATTCAACTCCAGGTCCATGCAGCTGTCCTCAGCGGGGAGGTAAAAACATGGCGACCTGTCAAATTCCTCCATGTCTGTAATCACACACAAACACCATTAAAATAAAGTGAAACGATAAGCAGCTGGGTATAAAAGGAGGGTATTTAAACGCCACCTTCGCTCTCCTCAGTCACGGTAAGATCGGCTTTCCTCTTTTTAAAAAAAGGTTCAGCGAAACTCATGTCATGAGATCCAGAATTATCTTCCAACAATGAACCTGACTGCAAGAGCTTTCCGCCCCACGTCATTCTTCTCTTCGGAATCTTTGATCACAAAACGAGACATAAAATCACTGCTGATGAATATACGTAAATAAATAAAGTCATGAAGAGAAATGATTTAAAGACATTACCCTTTGGAACGGGACCACATTTGAGGCGGTTACCAAAAGCTGCGTGAGGTTCCTTATTCTATCAGCTTGCTCTCTCTGGAGTTGATCCTTCTCTTGAAGGAGCTGGGTCAGACTCTCCTTCTCGGTCACGGTTGTCTGGGTAACCGAAGAAACCTAAACATGAACAAGCCAACATGTCTCAAACTCACTCGCTCATTTGCCGAGCCTAATCTCACTGTTAGGGCTCGCGTCAGGCTGGAGCCTGTCTTGGCCGACACTGGGCGAAGGTGGGGTGCACCCTGAACGGCTCACCAGACCATCGCAGGGCAACACGGCCACGACCATTCACGCTCACACTCGCCCCAGGGACAATTTAGAACAACCAATTTGCCTAATGTGCATCTCTTTAGACTGTAGGAGGAAACCAGAGTACCTGGAGGAAACCCACACAAGCACGAGGAGGAGGAGGAGAACATGCAAACTCCAGACAGAAACGCCCTCGTCAAGCCTGGGACTCGAACCCTGGATCTTCCTGCTGTGAGGTGGACGTGCTAGCCGCTGCACCACCCACATCTGCACGTTAACATGTTGACATATAATATCGCCCTGGATGCACTTACCTCCTGAAGACGCCGTTTGAGATCCACGATTTCGTTGCGGTATCTTCTTAATAGAGCACCATCGTCAGAGACCTCGGTGACATGAGGGTCGTTCTTCATGCGCTTTGCTGCACTGGCGAACTGTCACACAGAAAGATTTGAACAATAAACATCCGACGACTGCACGACATGCTGCGTGAGACGTCAGTGGCAACGTCTTTTCTCCTCCCCACCTGTAAAGTGCTGATGGTTTCGTCCACGGTAGCGGGGGTGATGGTGCAGATGATGACGGTTTTGGCGTTGCCACCCAGGGAATTCTGGAGGATCCTGGTCAGTTTGCTGTCTCTGTAGTTTGTGAAACCTCTGAAAATGATGTGAAGACAGATGTGTGATTAGTTTAATGCACGCTGACCCCCCATCATTTCCCCTTCATTCGCACCAGGAAGCTGAAGCCAATCCCTACCGACGTGAGAGGCGGGATACACCCTCCCATTCACACCTGTGGGTAATTTAGTATAGCCAGTCGGCCTAACGTGCATGACTCGGAAGAACATCAGAGTACCCAGAGGAAGCCCAGGCAAGCATGCGGAGAACACACCAACACTACACAAAGCCAGACTCAAATGCAGAACCTTCGGAGAGGTGAGAACCACTGACCGCACATGCCTGATATTTTTCACCCATCACTTTAGAGAAATTTTAAAAACAAAACTAGATAGGTGGCACGAAGGTGTCGCGGTTAGCACGTCTGCAAGAAGGTCCTGGGTTTGAGTCCTGGGCGTTTTAGGTGTGGTGTTGGCTTCATGCTCTGCTCATGCGTGTGGGTGTTTCCTCTGGGTACTCCGGTTTCCTCCCACTAGGCTAATTGGTGGCTACAAATTGCCCCCCTTCCACAAAATGTGGATGGGTGCATACTGGCCCTGTGATGGATTGGCAAGCTGTGCCGGGTGTACCGCACCTTCAACCAGAGTCGGCTAGTAGGAGTAAACCGTGTAAATAAATAAATAAAATAAAATAATAAAAACTAATAAATAAATAGATTTTAAAATTCATTCACTCATTCATCTTCTGAACCGCTTATTCCTAATTAGGGTCACGGAGAGGCTGGCGCCCATCTCAGCCGACTCTGGGCGAGGGCGGGGTACACCCTGGACAGCT
>JAQMYF010000009.1:18333445-18354824 GCA_030014195.1 Neosilurus mollespiculum | reverse complement strand
CACACACACACACACACATACTTTGTGCTCTACATATTTACATGCCAGAACTCTTCTCATACCACTAACCCATCCCAGTTTTATATACACACACACACACACACACATATATACATATATGGTATGTGGGAAAAAAGAAGAGGACTCTAGTTTTATCTCGACAAGCCTGTTTCGTGGTTGCCCACTCATTTAGGGGATTTATTAAGAACATTCGTTTACCATAGATTATATACAGTCTGTATCATTTACATAGTGTGCTTTAATTTATGCAGAGTGAAATCTGACGGTTCTAATCTAATTTGGTTTAGGTGTTGGCTAGGAGGGCTTTGTTTCTGTGGCGGTAGGAAGACACAAGTTCATTACATTTATTGAGTGTGGATAGTTCAGGACGGCATATGATTAGGAACTTCTCTCTGAGGCAGAGGTTGCATTTTTTACTCGAGCTGTTGTAGGGTGAGTGCGATGACAGGATGCGCCTCATCATGTTTGCTGAGTTCTGTGCTGTTTTTGTGCTTAGCGTGGCGGAATGAGGCGGTGTGATTTCTATATCTTGATTTGAAATCGTTTTCTGTGAGTCCGATGTATGTTTCTGCTGTGTTGTTGTCTTTGCGCGTGACCGTGGCTTGGTAAATGACTGATGATTGCAGGCAGTTACCGTTGAGCGGGCAGGTGTTCTTTTGCCGGCAGTTGCATGTTTTGGTTTCTTCGGGTGTTGTGGAGGTGCTGTTGGCTTGCTTGGGTGGGTTTAGGATGCGTTTGTTATGGTTGTCGATTATTTTATTAGTGTTGTTCATGCAGCTGTAGCTGATCTTGATGGTGTTACGGTTGAAGATTTTTCAGAGCTTGTGATCTTTGGGGAAGTGCTTGTCTATTATTGCGAGGAATTTGTGCCCGATGTTGGTGCTTCTGTTTTTACTGAACGGAGGGTTGTACCAGAAGATGTTTCTGCGCTGTTGTTTTTTTGTTTTGTATTTGTAGCCAGTTCGTATCGCAGGGTGTACTTGTATCTGCTTTCGTCCAGTGCTTTCTGGTAGGGAGGTGCGGCTTGGGCGAATGCTGCTCTGTCATATGATAAGGATGACAGTGGTTTGTTGATTCCGGAGGGGATGTTCCTTGTGATGGTGGGTGGCTGATTGCTCTCGCGGTGCACATATTGAAATGTGGTGTTGGGCTTTGTGAAGGGCTGAAAGGTGCTTTTATTCAGGTTGAAAGTGGCGTGTAGAAAGTTGGTGATTTGTTTATTGGCCTCGATGGCTATCCGTAGTCCGTTGCTATTGAAGATCCGGCATATTTCTTTCTTGATATTTTCTGTTTCTCTTGGTGTTGTGTTGGTGATGGCGAGTCCGTCGTCCCGGTAGAGTCCTACATTGATTTTGAGGTGCTATAGTTGGGAGAGGAGGAAACTTCCTATGAGCTCACACATCTCGACGCCTTCGTAGCTCCCCATTGTAACATCGAATGCTGTGTTGCCTTTCTTCTGCCAGGGTTGTTTTTTTTTGGGTTAGTATGGAGTTTTTTGATTGTGTTATGATGTTCCTTTCATCGTTAGTGATGCTGTCATAAGTGGAAGCGAAGTCGGGTGCTTTATTGAGGAGATCTGAGCTGATGGATGGGTAGAACTCTTCGATGTTGAAGCAGATGAAGTTTGAGTTTTGTTTGTCTGTGGCTGCGTTAAACCAGTTGGTCACAGACACAGTGTTTTTCCATTGGTTGAGCTTTGATTTTTTTTTTTTGTGATGTTTCTGTCGAGGATCTGCTTGCTGATTTTTCCTATTTCTGATTTGGTGGGGTTGATAAGTCTGCATGTATTACTTCTACTTCGATGTATTGAGCACCGTTCTAGAGAAAATCGACTCAGGATTTTATCTCGGGATTTATATATTATATATATATTTGCTAAACTGTATTAATCCCGCAAGGGAAATGATTGACTCTGCATTTAACCCATCCAGCACACACACTCTGAGCAGTGGGCGGCCACACATTTGGGGGTTAGGTACCTTGCTCAAGGGCACTTCAGCCATAAAGGTGGAGGAAGGGAAGACGCAGCTCACTCCCCCAGCGCCACAAATTTTCCCTGCTGGTTCGGGAATCGAACCAGCGAACTTTTGGCCCCAAACCCGCTTCTCTAACCATTAGGCTACGTCTTCCCCCATATATGTATGTATGTATGTATGTATGTGTGTATTTCTTTCTTTCTTTCTGAACCGCTATATTTTTTATTAGGGTCACCATACCAATGCAGGGCCAACACACATACAACCATTCACAGTCTTTCTCACACCTAGGGGCGATTTGGAATAGCCAGTTAGCCTACTGTGCATGTTTTGGGAGGAAATCGGAGTACACGGAGGAAACCCAGCAAGCACGTGGAGAACATTCAAACTTCACACAGAAACACTCCAGCCTGCATATTGGCTGTTCCAAATGGTTTCTTGGTGTGAGTGTGAGTGTTGCCCTTCGATGGTGAGCTGTTTCATGTGTACCCCACCCTCAACCAGTGCTGGCAGAGATAGGCTCCAGTGACCCTAATAGGTAAATTAAGCTATGTGCATTTTAGGTATATTGTGTTTCTCAGTGGTTGCAGTGTGTTATTTTGATTTGCAGACATTATTCATTTAGTCTCAGTGACTGGCGTTAGTAGTACTAAAATGAACATTTATCATTGAATATTTATACACACACACAAAAAAAGATTCATCAGAATTGGGTGAACCTAAGCCTTAGTGCTTCTTTTGTTTTACCGGTACAAACCGGTACTGGTTTACAGGGTCAACTTGCCAAAACGGCAGACACACTGACATATCCTGTCTATGAGGCATATATATATATATATATATATATACATACATACATACATATATATATATATGTGTGTGTGTGTGTGTGTGTGTGTGTGTGTGTGTGCATGTCTTTGTAATGTGGGAGTAAACCGGAGTACCCAGAGAAAACCCATAGAAGGGAGAACATGCAAACTCCCACCGAAACACCCAAGTCTGGGACTCAAACCCAGGACCTTGCTGTGAGGTGGATGTGCTAACCACTACGCCACCATGTTGCTCAGGATTATAGCTAAAATAATTAAATAAATCCACAAAATCAGCACGTTTCTGTCAAAATATTTATTTGAATAAATGTGATACCTATTGCATGATTCAAAAATGGATGATCGTTGTAATGTTGTTTGCACAATCAATATTGGTTCACGGCTTTTTACACAAAAGGAAAGGTCTAAGAGGGCTGAAAGAAGCTTATCAGGGCAGGATCGTTCAGCAAACCACAATAAAACTCTATGAAAAGCATAAGCATCTCCTGTATAATTAATCATCAGCACCACTCCTTTTATCCAAAACCTCACACATGTCAATGTTCTGCTGTATTAAAGAGCCCTATAATACCCTTCGATATCTGTAGGGTAAATTATTACAAGACGTGAAATTTGCTAAGGATAGTCATAATAAACACAGAAAATACAGCATGTAATGTAATGGCAGTCCATATCAAGCTAGATAAACATGACAGGGTGCGCTGTACTCAGGAAAATAATCAACTCCGGGATGTGTTACATGTGCTCCTGTATCATATCGGGTCATGTCACACTACATCCGATACCAACACAGCATGAAGCGTTTTATTCCTCTTACACCACAGCAGTTTCCCAAGGACTCCAATTTGAAATCAAATAAAGAATGTATGACGTCACTCCTTTATAACATTGTAATAACATTGTTTTGAGAGAAGTTAGTTCCTTTTATCACTATATTAGAGCAGCTATAGATAATTCTTCCTCCACAAACTGTTTTTTATCTCTCTTAAAAGGTATAAAAACAAAAAAATAAAAAGTCGTACAAGTTCTGAACCATCTGTCCTGATGACTTTCCCATTGGGGAAAACTGACAGATCAACAATGATATACACTGCCCGGCCAAAAAAAAAAAAAAAGTCGCACACGGTAATATTTTCATGGAGTGCATTTATCCTTGATCTCAGAATGTAATCTCCATGGCATTGTTGGTCCAGTTGGTCCGGTCGAGGCTCAGCAACATTAATTTGGCAATAAAATGAAGTCAGCTGATGATCTGAATGTACTGAATGAGCAGGTTATCACATCGATGGACTTTTTCATTCCCTGATGGCACGGATATAAAATAGGGACTCAGATAATGAGCGAGTGGTTCAGGGAGCACGAGGAATCATTTACACATATGTATCGGCACCTAGAGTCCGACTTTAACCCTACTGAAAGTTTTCGGGAGCTGCTGGAGAAGATTTTATGGAGAGGTTCAGTTTTTCCCTCATCGATTCACGACGTCGGTGAAAAATGAACCCGACACTGGATGGAAATAAATGTTATGCTGGTTAAGTTTTTTGAAAAAATGCCATGACGACTACGTGCTGTAAGCAAAGCTGAAGGCGGATCAACCATATATTCGTATGTGCGACATTTTTTTTGGCCGGGCAGTGTGTGTTCCTCATCAAATAACACAACAGTTCCTTTGTTTATTATTAATATTAGATCATGTATATCTACCATAAGACCTGTCTGCGCCGAAAATGGCAATGTATTATATGTAGGTGCGTTCACAATAAACACTAGTTGCTCCAATGGACTACTTGCTATTAAGGAAATTCCTGGAACCTACTCACCAACTGCCTATTGGATGATAATCATTGACTGATTCATTCAATCATTTGCTTTATCCTGCTAGTGTTGCAGGGAGGCCGTAGCCTATCTCAGCCGACTGTGGGTACAGGCAGGGTACACCATGATTAGCTTGCCAGTCCATCGCAGAGCCATTACCCCACACACACGCAAAACCATTCACACTCACATCTAAGGGGAATTTGGAACAGCTAATTAGCCTAATGTGCATGTCTTTGCACTCTGGGAGGAAACCAGAGTACCCAGAAGAAACCAATGCAAGCATGAAAACATGCCAACTCCACACAGAAACACTATCTCCAGGCCCGGGACCCATGTCCATTTTGCTGTAAGGAGGACGCACTAATCGCTATGCCACCCCTACCTTGATTAGAATAAGCAAATAATTAAAGATCTCAGTATACTGTACGTGTGTACATTGGTACAAGGGGATATCCAAGTGTTAACTTGTCCCCTGGTGGAGGAAAGATAGAAGCTGTGAATTGTGTTTCAGGTAGCATTACTATTATTACTCTAACAATCTTTCTGGCCACACAACAGCCCTGTGGTATAAACGTTACTCATCGGTAAAATCCAATCTTTTTTTTCCCTCCCCCTTCTGTTCAAAGCTTGGATGGACATGTTAAGCCTTGTTAAAAAGCTGCTCTGCAGTCCATTACTGTTGAAGAAAACATAACATGAAATGACGCCATCCTTCTGTTCATTCCCGGAATCTCTTTCTGTCTGAGCATCAACCCCATCAAAGAGCATGAAGGAAAGGGGAAACAGGTCTCTTTATATAGACGAGTTTATGAGACGGTACAAGTGGAAGACTTCGGAGGTTGCTCCAGAATAGACTCGCGCCGCAGATCGTTGGGCACAGTGCCACCAGGACCCCACAGGTTCAGCTCGCCGAAGATCCCCGTCTCAATCATCTCCTCCTGCCAGGGTATGGAGATATTCCCAGAGGCAAACTCGTCAAAAAAACCCATATCAGTGTCTTCCAGGTTCACCCCTTTGACGGTGGAGAACGCGCCCACATCATCAAGGTCCTTGGCATACACGGTCTTCGAATCAGGAACAAACGGAGGGGGCAGAATTCCTGTCAAAACAGAACGGAAGAAGAACTTAGCCTGGAAAGACTTCTGGATGATACAAATATTAATCCATTTTATGCATCAACATTATTTCAACATACACACTCATCTCATCTCATCTCATCCAAGGGAGGCTGGAGCCTATCTCAGCCGACTTTGGGCGAAGGCAGGTCTGTTCACAGTCTCAACAGCTCGCTGAACCATCGTGGTGCAAAACACACACACAATCATTCACACTCGCACCAAGGGGCAATTTGGGGCAGCCAATTAGCTTAATGAGCATGTCTTTGGACTGTTGGAGGAAACCGGAGTACCCGGAGGAAACCGGAGTACCCAGAGGAAACCCGCAAAAGCATGGGGAGAACATGCACAGTCCACACAGAAACGCCCTTGTCAAGCCAGGGAATCAAACCCAGGATCTTCTTGCTGTGAGGCTGCCAGGAGAACGCATTGAAACCCCATCCCTCCAACTGTCCAACCCGAAATCTCCTGAGGCACTGAACTGTGCGTCCCAATACGAGCAAGCCAATTTCTCGACTAGACATCTGTGCAACATGATTCCTCCCCAAAAAAGAGGCGCAAAAAAAAAAAAAAAATCAACACCACATCATACCTGCATCCAGCTTCCTCCAGTTGATGCTGCTGAAGAAAGGGTGAGCACGCAACTCGTCACAATTCCCGTTCTTGAAGCCCATCCTCTTGTCCACTTCCTTAGCAAGCAAGGCTTCACATATGGACTTTGCGTTCTCACTGAACTTCTCTGTGTAGGTTACAGGGTCATTCAGGATGCGCTTCTTCACCTCTTTGTTCTCCACCTGGGTGTTAAAGAAGTCATTTTATTTATGACCTCACATTCTGATGCTACACACAAAGAGGTTTTACACAAATAAAAACATTTAGTAGAGCGCTAAATGCCACTGTAGACGCCACCTCGTTTCAGACTTTGTCTTGTATGTCCTTGCAGTATATTGTAAAGTTTCATCTTTTTAATTTCGTGTACACTAAATATAAAGAGAAGGACACGACTGCACTGCAGATGACGAACAAGGTGAAAGAGAGGTTCAGAGAGGAATCAGATAAAGAATCATAAAAGTCCTGATCGTAACCCTACTGAAAGTTTTCGGGATGTGCCGGAGAAGACTTTATGGAGTGGTTCAGTTTTTCCCTCATCGATTCAAGACGTGGAATGACAGGAAATGAACCCGACACTGGATGGAAATAAATGTTATGTTGCTCACGTTTGTTGAAACAGTGGCATGACGATTACATGCTATAAGCAAGGCTAACAGCAACGAACCACTCCATAAAGTCTTCTCCAGCACATTCCGAAGACTGAAAATGTCGTTCATCATTTCAGTCCACATTTTATATCCGCGCCGTCAGGAAAGAAAAGGTTCATTGTTGTCATAACCTGCACATTCAGTACATTAAGCTCATCAACTGACTTAATTTTATTGCCACATTATTGTTGCTGAGCCTCGACCGGACCAACTGGAGCAACAGAGCCATGGAGATTACATGCTGTGATCAAGGATAAATGCTCTCCATAAAAATATTAGAGTGTACGACTTTTTTTTTTGGCAGGGCAGTGTATATATACTGAAATTCTGAATTAGTGTATAAACTTTCCTGTACAGAGCCAGGTTTCTTATGTGTACTTGTACTAAGTACTACCTCTGAATGCACCTGAAAGCGCAGAGCTCACCTGAACAGTCTCTGTCATGGTTATAACATGTAAATACAAAGTACAGAATTTTCGTTTTAGTTTGCTTTCAATTATGTTTCTGCATAGTGCTACCAAGACTCTGTAAATGGTTTAAAGAGACTTTTAAAGAGAGCTCGTCTGCATTTGTCCTGATTAATTACCAGTCGTGACAGCATAGCTAGTATTGTTTTCTCTTCTGACAGTTTGTGAGGGTTTTTTTTGTGGCTTCGCACGCCTTCATCTCAAGAACTGCTCAACAAATCACCATAAAATTTTCAGAGTGGAAACTTGGGAGCAAAGGCCGAGACGAGTTTATGAAAAGGTCATCGTAGGACACGTTCAAGGTCAGCAAAATGGCCGGGAATTGTTTATATCGGCTAGGTAGCGACTGGTGTGATTCCCCCCATCGGGGGAATCTATTTTATTTATTACATTTGTTTGTAAATAAACTATTAAAATGACATTTTTGTGTATTTTTTGTGCTGACGTTCCCATGTAGTATATACTAAAACAATTACTTGGTGGATGTTGATGAATTGAATCGTCCTTGAGATGGAAGCCACATCAACCTCAATTTAATTGAATATAACTGTTAATTATAACATATAAGACATCTGAGTGGGGGATTTCAAATCAGTCGGTGAGATTAAACTTACGAATCCGACCAGCACATTCCTGTAGGTCAGGGTTTATTCCCCATTTCCTGTTCCAGTTCCGACCCTTCCCTGACCCCGGTTTAGATCCATGTGATCATGGATTCCACATTGAGTGTAACTGATTTGAAAAAAAAAAAACTCTGATTGCTGACATTTTGTGATCAAATGGCGGCGACAGAGAAAATTCACTGTGACATCAAGTTTACACAATTTCCAAATTTACTGAATGTCATCAAATATTTGATCATAGGGCAAAATTGTTTCTATTTTTATGGTTAAATGGCCTGTTGGGCACCATTAGTCACCGGTGGCTTGTTCACTTTATAGCTTTATTTGATATTTATCAATATACACTTTACTTTATTGGCCAATTTATGGAAAAAAAAACAACCATGATAATTTTAATTACATAAGAGATTGTGTTCGAGATAGACATCCATTACTGTTAAGTGTTCAGCACTAAAACTAAAAAAGCAAACGCTTACAGGTTATTAGTCCCATTCCATGAAATTGTGTTGGATAAAGCAATCAATGACAAATATAATTTATTTGTCATTTAAAACTAACACTAGATTCAATTTATGTCTCCAAGTCAACTAAAGTTTAGTTAATCACCTTCTCCCCTCGAGTCCTGAAAGGGCCTTTGGCAGCAATAAACTCGTAGATAGTGACTCCAAGAGTAAAGTAATCTACAGAGTAGTCATACTCCTCTCCTTTCAGCAACTCAGGGGCCATGAAGCCTGACATGAGACAAGAAAGAAGTCGTGCGTCAGAAGTGTTCTGATACATTATTATTATTATTAGTCATTCATTCATTTTTTAAGCCCCTTCATCCTAATTAGGATTCGTGGCGAGGCTGGCGCCCGTCTCAGCCGACTCTGGGCGAAGCTCACCAGGCCACTGCAAGGCCAACACGCACACAACCACTCGCACTCTCACTCACACCTAGGGGTGACTTGGAACAGCCAATTAGCCTACCGTGCATGTTTTTGGATTGTGAGAGGAAACCGGAGCACCCGGAGGAAACCCACACACGTACGGGGGGGAATTTTGTGCACAAACTGGAACTTCAGAACTCACCCGGAGTCCCAGCGTAGCCTTTCGTCTTCTCTTGTCCGTCGGTTAACTCCACAGCCAAACCAAGGTCAGAGATACGAACATTACCTTTGAACAAATATCAGCACAGCGGCAAACAAACGTCAAAGATTGTACTCCTGGTTAAAACAATCACTGCCAATTAGCTCCCATGGACTCTCGGTCACGGATGGCTGCGGCATCAACCCGGATTCGAACTTGCGATCTCCGGGTTGATAGTCGCGCACCTTGTCGATGCGCCACTCGGGAGCCCCAATTGGAAATTTTGATAAAATTACAAAAGAAATTTCACCTTCATTGTCAAGTAGCACATTCTCTGGTTTCAGATCTCTGTAGATGATTCTCTTCTGGTGAAGGTGCTCCAACCCTTGAATGATCTGAGCTGAATAATAACTCGCCCTGGGCTCATCGAATCCCGGATTATTCTCATCTACATTATAAATGTGGTACCTGAGAACAAAGCAAGCATGAGATCTCATTTCAGATCTTCTTTAAGCACCATAACGGGATATAAGGAATACAAAGAAAATGCTATGGCTTGTTAATTAGCTGATTTATCGAATCTTAACCTCAGGTCTCCTCCATTCATGATGGTCATGACCAGACAAAGTTCTATTTTGGTCTGGAAGGCATAGGCCAAGGAAACAATGAATCTACTATGAACACGAGCCAGAATCCTCTTCTCCACCATGGCACCCTAAACAGGATCAACAAATTCAAATTAGAAACGCTCTCCACATGTCACATTTTAATGGAAACACTTCATTTTTAAGTATGAAATGAAACTGGTCGAGTTCCTGGAACGAGTAAATACAAGTTGCTCTTCTAGAAATGACTTCATCTAAGAAGCTGTAGTTCAGATCGTTGTTCGATTACAGGGCTGGTCACAGGTTTAAGACTCTTGCTGCATGAATGTCCATTACAGAGTTCTGTACCATGAGACCAAAGGTACTATATGCTTATCATTACCACTGCAGCCTCTGTAGTATTTCACACAAGCGATAATTCTCATGTTCCAAAACTAATATTTCTTTAAAATAATAATAATAGTTAAAAAAACCCCAAAAATGTTAGTACGGGGTGGGCAACTTTCTTGGTGTAAACCTCTAAGACAAATCTGTTCCTGACTGGGCGGCACGGTGCCGTAATGGTTAGCACTTCTGCCTCACATCAAGAAGGTCCTGGTTTCTAGTCACGGCCTGGGCGATGGCGTTTCTGCAGAGTTTATAAGTTCTCCCCGTCCATACTTGGGTTTACTCTGGGTACTCCAGTTTCCTCCCACTCCCACAGTCCAAAGACATGCAAGTTAGACTAACTGGCTGTTCCAAATTGCCCGTAAATGTGAACGTGAATATTTTCTGTGTGTGTGTGTGCGTTGGCCCTGTGATAGATTAAGGTGAAACATTAGGCAGTTCAGCAAATGAACGAATTAATGGTTTAACTTTACACATTACGCTAAGGTTTTTATGCGGGTTTTTTTTTGTTTGTTTGTTTTATTTGCCTTTATTATCCAGTTCACATTATGTCACTTCAAATGATACACTATTGCTAAGATTCTATAACTCAAAATTGCTTTGTTCCCCCCCGTGTGAGTAAAACTTTTTAGACAATACATTTCTGTGCTGCCAATATGCTCAAGTGCTCCCATATCAACCGGACTTGTACACCTACAGTGCAGAAAAATGTATATGTATACATTTATATACACACACACACACATATATATACACATACATTATACACACACACATATATATATACATACACACACACAAGTTCTATTCAAGTATTTATTTCATGTAGTTTTGGATCATATTGATGAGAATAACTAAACACACAATATATAGTAATAACAAAAAATTGAGGAAAAAAAAAAGTCAATATTTATTGTGGCTGCCCTTTACGTTAGCTTATATTACAGCATTTAACCTTTCAGGCATAGTGTTCACAAATTTTTTAATTCCTTCACTCGCTAAACCATTCCATATGGTTTGAAGTTCATTCATGCTGTGCAAAAGTCAAAAAAAATTTTTTTTTCAATTTTTCTGAAAAATTGTTATTTTCAGTGTTTTTGTTTATTAGCCGTACTTTTACCTCAATATACTTGTCGGAATTTTTTTTTTTGGTTCTCGTTGCCTACAATAGCATCGTTCAATACATTTTCACCAAAAACTTACAGAAAAGTAATTTTTTACTTTCTTTCATTAGGAGCCCTTTTAGACAAAAGTGGTGGTGTATAATCTTCACTGCCCACTTGTGTGTGTGTGTGTGTGTGTGTGTGTGTGTGCTTTCAGTGGATATAAGTACTATATATACCGTTTGCAGTTAAATTTTGGAAAACTCTGCCATTCACAAAGATATCCACAAAAATTTCACTGATGGACATACAGTATCAAAATCCACTATAAAATTTAACCATGAATTAAATTCGCTCACTGGTGAGGTTTTTGAGAGTTAGCTTGGTTGGATGTTGGGGATTGCTGTATTGTTAAAACTTCTATTTCTCCCTAGATGTAATTTCTTGGGTGCTGAAGATTACGTTCTCCTTTAATGTCCCGGTACATCACTCCATTCATGTTTCTGCTAATGAAGTGTAATACCCCGGTATATGATGTGTAATACCGGGGTATTAAACTTTGATGATCATAAACCAGGGTATTACACATCATATACCGGGGTTTTACACTTCATATACCGGGGTATTACACACCATATAACAGGGTATTACACATCATATAACGGGGTATTACACATCATATACCGGGGTATTAAACTTTATATACAGGGGTATTACACATCATATACTGGGGTATTACACATCATTATGAAGTGTAAAATCCCAGTATATAAAGTTTAATACCCGGGTATATGAAGTGTAATACTCCGGTATATGATGTGTAATACCCCGGTATATGATGTGTAATACCGCGGTATATGATGTGAACGCGGTATTACACTTCATAATGATGTGTAATACCCCGGTATATGATGTGTAATACCCCGGGATATGAAGTGGAATACCCAGGTAGCATTTAGAGGAAAACTGCCCTATATCATGATACCCCCCATTTTCTTACTTCGCTGTATAAATGGTGTTATCGGGATCATACATGCAACCATTTATTTTCCAAACATGATGAGTGTAATTATTGTCAGTCATATTTTTATATCATCAATCCAGATAAGGACATTTTCACAGACTCTTAGAGCAATCAGACACAAAGGGGTCAAAAAAAGGGTTTTAAATTTGCTGTTTTTTTAAGTGGTAACTTTCTTAAATGTTCAAGGCTATAAAATCTTTTTACATTTTGTCTGTAACGTTATTTCCTTGGAAGTTATGGCCTTTGAAAGTATGCATGTCTTTAAAAACTATCATCGTTAAAAACTATCATCGTCAATAGTAGTAAGATTTCACAGTTAAAAACCAGTTAAAAAATTTTTCAGCACATTATTTTTTTATTTTACTGGAGGACTTATAAAAATTTAGAAACAAATATATTCGCAAAACATTTCATTAATAATGGATTTCGGAGAGGACACTTTTGGACGGACACGTTCACAGGCTTGTGTAATCGACATTTCAGAACCAGATTCAGATATGTTTTGCTCTAAAGTTACATGCCTAGATATACGTCATAAAAAGTGCCTCTGATTGAAAAAAAAGATATATTTCTTATCATCACGAGAGATAGAAAAGTCGGAGTGGACATTTTGGACGGACACTTCCTCGCATGTATTCAGTTCTGCCCTATGTAGAACAAATCCGGGATATTACCACCAGTGCATGATTTAGTTAAACGATATGTATTTATCTAACTTACATGACAAACATCCTCCTTTAAAAATTATTTCAGTTGGAATCCTGAGAATTTTTCAAGTGGGAAACTCAAATTTGTCCAAAATTTTACTTCTGTGTATATTTTCAAGACAATCTGACACTTTTTGTTGATTTTTTTTTTATTTGAGGGTTCTCAATACTATTGTGTATTTATTGATATATGAAGTTTTATGTAATATGTACCGATTTTGGAACAATAACCCTCAATAGTCCCCTGTGGAGGACTGTGAAAATATTGCTTCCTCAGTTTGGATTTGTGTAAATGAAGTTAGATGTGTGTCTTTTGTAAAGGAGGAAATTGCAAAAATTTAGGAAATTGAAATAGTGGTGGCTCAGTGGATAAAGATCTGGGTTATCCACTGAGTTACTGGTCAGAAGGCCAGAAGGTCTACAGAACAAGCTCCGGTAACCACCAAGAAACTGGCACTGTTGTGGGCCCTTGAGCAAGGCCCTTAACTCTCAACTACTCAAGTGAAGAAATGAAATAAAGATGTAATTTTCTTTGGATTGGGCATCCTCGAAACGCATTAAATGTAAATGGGTGAAGTTTGTTGCTTATTTCTTTTTATGGAACTGCTGTTCCTGCTGCTTTCAACTCATCTTTCCACTCCTTTTGAGTCGATTGCTGGTTTCTCTCCCTCTTTCCTATCATTAATCTCAGAGTTCTCCTGTTAGAGGGTGAATAATCTCAGAGAAAGTCAGTAATTTCTTCACCTCGACCGTGAGCGCTACTTGGGTGAAATCTTGCCAAACAATGGCAAAGTCTTTTATAATCAAGCGCAACATGTAACAATCATTATAAAAAGTCTCAAAACTTTTTCTTTTCTGTACAGCTAGTGCTGTAAAAACTTTAATGTTTATAATACACACTTTTCTCCCCATATTTTAAGTAAGGAAATAAGGTTTCTGTTTAATTTAATAGCAAAAACAAAGGCGTTTGAGTACATATTTCATATCACTATAACAGTACAGTAAGGTGCACCATGCCATAAGGTGCTTAGTTACGGACACTCAGGGAACAGGATAGTGGGCCAAGTTGAAATCCACAGTAGTGAGTCTTATGAAACTAAGCAGCTCTTGTAATCTGAGAAACAAGGACCTTCAACTGAAGGTGAAAGTCTCTGAGTGGTTTAAGAGTTTGTTATATAAACATACATCATATAATAAGTATATAAGTTGATTTAGACTAGGAGTAACTCGGTTAATATGGTGCAATAATTTAATAAAACGCAAAATGCACTTTTACCAGAAATAATAATAATAATAAACATTTTTGGGAAAGGTTGGGCAGGTGGCCTTTATTGGCCATGTTTAATACAAACCATTATGCCCCACATAGAGCCCCACTTCAGGATGTCCTGGCTTGACAAGCAATTTGATCACACTACATCCGCAATGATTCGGTATCATACGAGCCTTACCTCATAGCCTTTCCTCTTTTTAAGCCTTTTCTTATTCAACTTTTTGCAGGCATACATCTTTCCTGTGGCCCTCATCTGGCAGGCAGACACCTCGCCGAATCCACCCTTGCCAAGCACGCGAAAGTCGAGAAACCAGTCCTCACCAATGGGCTGCATCTCCAGCCACTTCCACTGCAGGTACCTCTTGAAGTACATGGTTTCCAGGTAGAAGGTATATGGGACCTCCTTAAGGAAATCGAGTACACAGGCCAAAATGTCGACAAACAAGTCATCTGAAGCATTCTCGTGCCGCTCTTTCACCTTGGTGATGTCATTTTCAGGCAGAAAGGGACAGAAGTACTTGGCTGCAGGGTCCATGTAGCGTTGGAGGATTTTGGCAGCCTTACTGACACGATCCTTGTCCTCAGCTGTGTCATACTCCTCAATATCCTTCCAGAGGCGAGAGGGCCCCTTGTACTCATTATTTGTTTCTAGGTATTCCTGGAACAGACGCATGCCAATAGGTTGTTCGACACAGATACTGTTAAACTGGAGGTCCAGTGTCTCCCTAAGGCCCTCGCACACTGTGATGTGAGGCAGTTTAAGCTTGGCATGGTACTTCTTGTCTCGATTTGCTGCCGGGTTTGCCGAGCCATCGAAGCTCCCACGAGCTGAGATGTATGCCGAGTTTGCTACCACCGTTGTAAGACCACCAATATCCATGGTGTCAAATCAGTGGGTGGGCTTGCCTGGGCGAAAAACAAATTAGGCAGGAAAAAAAACCAAAAAAAATAAACTATTCTGGTTCAGGCCTTGAAAATCAGCTTCTCTACAAATAGACAGATTGCAAATAAAGGAGACAAAGGGCAGTGGACTGGACGACCAGGCATCAAGATCCAGGGGACTCAGGATCCTAGAGAAATTGTTTCTTGAAGGGTTCAGCTGGAGAAAGTGACCACAGAATCCAGCTTTGGGCTTTGGTCAGACAGTAGCATGAAAGACTAAGCCCTATGGCACAAACTCTTGCATGCCCAGATTTGCCTGTCTCATCACCTTTCATAAAGCCCTTATCTCCTAACTCCATAATACCTTCCCCATGTTAACCCTTCAGGACTCAACTTTCAAAAATAAATAAATAAATAAACAGGATTGTTAAATCATTTCAGTCTAATATTTAAAAATAAACTGAAATATATTTTGTTGGTCAAGTCGGTCACTCTGGCTTACTTTTGTGATATTACATCCTAACAAAATCATGGCCTTTATGAGGCACGTTTGACCCCTGGAGTGGATTATCTTAAGGGTTATGAACCCTCTTGTAAGAGTAAGCTTCTTCATATTAATCTCAAACCAAATACTCGGCTAAGGTGTTTAAGTGAATAGCCAATGGTCTATGTTAAGCAAACACTATATCTCAGAATTTTGCGTGGTTCCACCCTTTGATAAGGTACCAAGATCTTACCCAAAATCAAGTTCTTAGTGCCTTATCCATGGCATCAAGGTGACCACAGCAAATCTTTTTTTTTAGGTGAAAAAGGTTAACACTAAGTGGTTAGTCCTGCCCAGAATTATGAAGGCCATTGCACGCTTATCACTAGACAAAAAAAAGACATGTGACACAACTGCTGTGTCTACAGCACGCAGACAATCAAAGCAAATACCAAAAGAAACAGGTAGTTCATGAGAAAGAGGACAGATTTCAAATTAATTAGATTTTCTGCAAACTAGTAGCTTCCAGCCAAAAACTTTCTTTATACTTAAATTTGCTTCAATTATGGACATAAAAGTACAAAAAGAAAAAGCTGTCTGCCTAAAACATGATGTTAAATTGATGACCGCTTCTCTAGGAAAAATCAGAAATCCTTAGCTAATACTAAAAATAGCTGTTCACCCAAAATGTCAGCTAATATAAAATAAACCAGGTAAATACCAGCTGTTACCGCACTGTCTTATAAATACAAAGCAGCAAACAAGATTACAACAGTGGAAATGAAGTTCCGTTCTTTTGGTCACATCTGCTGATGTTTAGATATGTAGATTTTGCTTTTAACATGTAGTCAAAAGTATTCAAAACAAACAAAATGTAATTGTCCACGTGTATATATTTTGTATGTTTTTCTGAATACTTTACACACTTTAATACACACACACACACACACACACACACACACACACACACACACTAGAGTGCAGTAAAGATTATACACCACCACTTTTGCGTAAAAGGGCTCCTAATAAAAAGTAGTAAAAAAATTACTTCTGTATAATTTTTTGGTGAAAATGTATTGAACAATGATATGGTATTTTTTATTTTACTCGCTAAATCATTCCATACGGTTTGAAGTTCATTCATGCTATACAAAAGTCAACAACATTTTAAAATTTTTCTGAAGAATTGTTACTTTCAGTGTTTTTGTTTATTAGCCGAACTTTTACCACAATATACTTGTCGGAATGATTTTTTTTTTGGTTCTCGTTGCCTACAATAGCATCGTTCAATACATTTTCACCCAAAAATTATAGAGAAGTAATTTTTTACTTCTTTTCATTAGGAGCCCTTTAGGCAAAAGTGGTGACTTATGATCTTCACTGCACACTAGTGTGTGTGTGTGTGTATATATATATATATATATATATATATATAATATATAAATATATATAAAAATACACACCCACATACTATATTACACACTTGTGCGTGACCCATCATAAAGTGGGTATTAAGTCAGAAATTATTAATAGTGAGTTACTGGTACCCTTTTGTATCTGATATCCAAAGCTTTAACCCTCATGCGTCACTATGGACATTTTTGTCTTTAATGACTTAAGAGGGTAGTAAATGAAACTGACGCAAGAGGGTTAAATAATAACAAATTTTCTAACATAATTGTCTAGTACTGGAGTAACTAACCAAAACCTGGCAGGAATTTCGGCCTTTTAAAAATGCACTTTTGGAAAATATGGTGTTTAAATTTAAACAGAGGGTTTAATAAATCTAATATATAATACACGTATATACACACATATACACACGCACAAGTTTACCAAAAATACTCAAGTCATACAGATCATCACTGCTCACCTCCAGTTCATTTATAAAATAAAATGCTTCCAGACACGAGTTGCAGCAGCATAAGATTTTATTACTGTATTATTATTATTATTATGCTAAGGTAATCAGGGCCTTATTGTGTCTTTAAAACGTCCGGATTAAATTCTCTATGTTTCCTGAAAATCATTCAACACACACACACACACACACAACCTCTGACCGTCATGACACTTCCTCATATTCTTTTAGTGTGAAGTGAATTATGGCTGTTTGTTTCTGGTACAAGGCGAGACAGACGAGGCGGAGAAATAAGGACTTATTTGCAGATTGATGACAAGAACTTGTATTTTTTTCATGCTCCTTGGTGATTTCATACTAGATTACAACAGACTTTTACATCCATCTTTAAAAAAAAACCAAAACAACTCTTTTTGTTGTACTTCAGCCTGTATTTTGTGGGATTCTACGTGGTGATGACGGTCTTGTTTCGCCTGTCCATCTACGTTCTCATGAACACACTGGACCCGTACGTCCCAGAGTATCAGGATGGATTAAAATCACCGGGTTAACCGTCTCTTCAAGCTTGTGATTCATGTTGATGTATACTCACACTCTGTACTTCCAGGCTGACTGTCTCATGCTGTTTAACAGATGCAATGGTTTGGCTGAGCACTTACAATGATGAAGCTCTAGAGCTCATCCACAATCCTCAATGTCTGATGAGCAAAACTGGAAGTCGTCGTCCCAAATTCTTCACTCTTTTCATCCTGTACAAAATCTAAATATGATTACTGCCTAACAATTCATTCTCCCCCCTTTTTATTCAGGGTACAGCGATACCATACAGGCAAAGTGCAATCATTATAACTGTACCACTGGCAAGTACTTCATCCAACATGCATTCAATGCTCCAAAACATACAAAACGGTCCTGTCCTTCCTACCAAAGCACACTGGGTAACTGGTCTGGCACTGAAGACCCTACATTTGGTTACAACACCGCCCAGCCGTGTGCAATATTCAAGATGAATGGGGTAAAACGGGGTAGTTTATAAATAAACCAAAGGTTGAATTACAGTAAATTTGAGTAGCAACTCTTTATTCAGAACAGGAAGTGTGCCATGTGTGAATTGCACAGTGCTGGCGAGTGTGGATATTCATCAATGGATGTCAGACACTCCGATCACGGAAAAGCCTGATGGGAAGCATGTTTCTGTTTACAGCACGGTCATGCTAATGTTCGCGGCTGTGTTTACTACCCTGTGAATGGAACTCTCGACCTTTCATACTACGGCAAGCTGGCCCAGGTACGCCACCTTCAGCGTGCTCTCATACGGAGGTGGTATGTAAACATCACCGTGTCAGCCAACTTGTGTGCTCTCTTCCAGGCAAACTACGTAAATCCACTGGAAGCTGATCTCATTAACCAACGGCGTGCGGTGATCCAGTGCAAGGTGATGGCCAGCAGCATCGCTTATGAGAACTTCTACGATCCCTAAGAAGGAAAAGTGATCCTTCAAATAAATGCATGGTATTAGCCATGTTCAAGATTTTTTTTTTCCTTTTTATTTTCCATGTCATTGCAGTATGAAACAACACCACCGAAAAAAAAACAAAAAAAAAAAAACACATGCTTTTCAGATTAACTCTTGTATTAAAAGTTAGTTAGCAACATACATTAAATCTTAAAATAAAGATATGAATAAAAAAGGGTACAAATACCTTATCCTTTTCTGAGCCCTTCCTAAAATAAAGAGCTTAGACACACAGAACGGTAGAACAAGCCCTCATCAATATTATAAACCCATATAAAATGTATATCATCTGTAGGATAGTTGTTTTTCTTTAAAAAATAATTATTAAAAAAAAATTTATGCAAAACCTGCAGAAGTTTTATATTCTTAACTAGACACACTGTCTCTGAAATTACAAAACAAAAGATTATGATAATGGGACACTTGTTGGAAAGTGTTGAATCTTTCCAAAAAAACCACCTAAAGGTAAGGAAAGAAGTTACCGGCATGAAAAGAATTGGGGGAACAGTGCTAAAAACAAACCTCGCCACGTCGAACTGAAGGTTAAGAAAATTGATATTCGATAACTCTGAGCGTCTTCAAATTAATGTATTAATCTCTCCACAGGAAAAGGGACACAGACTGGAAATTGATGGTCACAGTGTTAAAAAATCACAACCAGAGGATCGCATGAGCGTTAGAGCTCCGCTTCCAACAATGAAAGGGGTTAAGAAAATGGACAAGAATGAATTAATAATGAAGATAATGATAAAACTATTTCCCAAAGCACCACTGAGAGCCTTTACAAGGCAGACTGTGCAAGGTTGTAAGAACATACAACCTTCAAGGAGGTTCAGAGGGCATGGGAGAACGAAAAAGAAAAAACAAAACAAAAACCCCGAAAATAAAACAAACTCATTAAAACCAACATCTCGCTCCAGACAAACCACCACGTTGAGGCGGTGCTGGCTGACTGAGGGGAAAGGCAAGGCAAAGCAGAGTTAATCTTCATCATCATCAAAGTCTTCATCGTCCTCCTCCTCCTCGTCTTCCTCCTCGTCCTCCAGGAAGGATGCCGGAGTATCACGGGAGCTGCTGTGGTTCGAGCTGTTGGAGTTGGAAGCCACAGTGGCGACAGCTCCATTGTCACTGCATGAGGAATGACGAAGAACGTGGTTAGAGTCTCCCTCCTCGCACCTTCTTACACAATCTGATCATTATTATTGAGCCAAGATTGTACTCCAAGCATCTACGCCGTTGTGTAAGGTGTTACTACAGAAAAGATGATAACAGAACTAACCTACATGAGCAAACACAAACCAGTCATTTTAATTACCGCTGGCACAAACTGCAGAAAAATCAATCAACACCTCCTGACCAATCACACTGGAACGTTAAGCAGTGATCTTCATTCATTCACTGAATCTCTGTGGTCTTTACATGCCGACTGAAGTGACTCAGCTGAGTATCAGGTTTAAAAGGGTCAGAGTTTAAAATTCCTGCTTTAATAGCTTATGGTCTTAAGGGTAAATTTTGTAAAAAAGATAATTTAAGGCTGCTTGTGAGTAACTGAATGCCAAGTGAGGTTAACGTTGGTTGGTTAGTCACCTTAACACTCATTATTTTGTTGGAGCAACTTTATTGTTGCTCCAGTTTGTCAGGCAGAGGCTCAGCAAAATTAACCCTTAGGAGTCGCTGGACGCGCTGGCACGTCCAAATCACGCAGCCGATTTAAGATGACGTAGCAGGAAAACGCGGCCTTGCCTAGTCGTAGTTATAACTTGTATCAGAAGTTTAGACTTCAAACTATATACCAGTTTTCAAATGGTGTTGATAGGCCAAGTAAATTCAGAGTTATGATTAATAATTCAATACTTTCAATTTGACTTCCTGCGATGGGAGTTAACACGGCGTGATGTCAGCAAAAAAAAAAAAAGGCAGTCTGCAGGTTATCGCTGCCATTAAATGGATAACAGGAGGAGTAACACACCCTGTAAATGTCAGTGCTAAATTTGAACATAATTTTTTACATTTACAATTTATATTTGTATTCTAAGTTATAAGAATGGTAAGTTAAACATGTTTGTGGTTTTCATAGAAAAAAACCCAACCTTTTTTCTACTTGGATTTTGTGGGTTTTTTTGTGTTAATACAGTACACTTCACCCTCGATTTTCCGGACTATTTGGGAGGGATAGGCTTTCCAGGAACCCCAAAAGTCTGGCAATCACTAATGTCCGGGGTCCCTACCTTTTCCGGACATTTACCATAATCTGTCCGGCAATCGCCATTATTCAGCAGCAGTCCTGGGGCCTCATGTACAAAGACTTGCGTGGAATTCTTACTGAAAAATGGCGTACGCTTAAATCCAGAAAACGTCGT
>JAQMYF010000009.1:18319586-18333345 GCA_030014195.1 Neosilurus mollespiculum | reverse complement strand
ACACAATACTGTGTTTCCACAAACTTAAGGAGCGAATCAGCACATTCTTTTATCACATTCATTTTAAATGTGGGTTCTAGCTCATCGTCACCGTCCTCACTTTCACCTTCACTTTACTCTCCCGTCACTGATGCCACTATCTGTTCATTGGACATTATTTCGTGCCCCTCTGCCGCTTCATTTTCGTCCATCCACTCGGACGGGAACGAGCCGGACAGGAGGGAAATACCGACCTGGACTCCTATCATCGATTTGGGGATTTGTCCAAGCATTTGTCCGGCAATACCAAATAATATCCGGCGCCGGATTTTCTCCGGGAAATCCGAAGTCCGCGAAATAGGGGTACGGGAAATCGAGGGTGTAGTGTATGTCAAAATAAAAAAATTAACTGTAAGGTCACGCAGGTAATGTAGTGTAAAAAAATAAAATAAAACACCAAACAAGGCCAGGTAAACAGTTTAAGGTGAAATATAAAAATATAAAGGTAAAATTAAAAGTAGTCAAAAACAGCCAATTATAACCTGGACCCTTAAGGGTTAATATGGCAAAAACCTGAAGTTAGTAGATGACCTGAATGAACTGAATAAGCAGGTTATCACATCAGCTGACTTTTTCTTCCATGATGACACGGATATAAAAACCAGGCTCAAATAGTTAAAGTGGTTCAGGGAGCACGAGGGGTGTACTGGGTTACCCCTTTCATTCATGGACATCATGATTATCAGTCTCTGAACAACCGAAAATCATGTAATTTGTATCTGTGTGTATGCTGAATCCTATTTACAATATTCAAATGAATTCATTATTTCTCGCAGAGGTTAGTGTGCGCAGAATACCCCATTTGAACTTGTAAGTAAAATTAGAAAAAATAATAAAAATAATATTAAACTGAGATTTTTAATACTGAAAGCCCTGAGATTTCCCACAATAGCCGCAAACCCACTACCGAGCCAAAGCTGGACCCACCAGTGCAAGCCAATTTCACGTCATCACTGTTTTTGCTGGCACTTACAAGGTTTGATCGGCAACTTGGGGCTACTTTTAGGCTATAAGCTCCAGGCATTTGGCCTGATAAGCGTCATACAAAGCCAACTGGTGCGTAAGGCGATGTCACGGTAAAAAAACTACAGGAAAAATTTTACCATTCGCTGAGTTTCTTTCTCTACCGTGTTAAACAGTAAGAATTATTCAGCTGAATGTATGTGAAATGCTAATCTGTTTTAGCCGGACCTAGCTTTAGCTTCTATGTTAAATCTCGTTCACGTACTAAGTATGAAGAGAAAATAGGTTAGAAAATAAAAGTCTGTATAACTAGTATGGTAGTGCTGCAGTTAGCATAGGCAAGTTTTTGTGTTATATGTGGACTCCTCATGTAAACAGTAGCATAAGTATTTGTTCGTTTGCTCTGGTGGACGCCTCATGAAAACTGTGGTACATTTCTGCTTTAGTTGTTGGGCTATAAGCTATATATGTTGGGCAAACTGGTTTTCCATGCCTCCGGTAGCTGTGAGCTCTGGCACGAGAGTGGGACAGTGGCTAATGAGGTCCTATTTGAGGGAAAGCTTGGCATGGCAGAGGAACTCACCTGTTCGTATGAGAATAGCTTCTGCGCACTCCTTGTGCCATATCTAAGGAAACACAGACAGATTACAATAAAATAAGATTTATTTACATAAAACAACTGTACTATATTGTACAAATACTGCTGTCAGTGATTTACTACATATGCCTTACAGATGAGGACAAAATTTTTACACACACACACACACCCAGCCCCCCATGATATTTAAAGCTTTCTTCAAAATATTCCCAAGTGTTTTTTTAACAGCGCAAGCAATTTTTAAAATCGCATTTCTGAACGCCCTCATTTTGTTGTGGACGCTTACATTATTTTACTTCACACACAGAAACAAAATTATTTCATAAAAAAATAAAACCCAAAAACTACCAGGGTTAAAATTATTAGCCCCATAAATAACCGGCCCTTTCGTTGAGCCATAGGACTGTTTTGCAATGGTGTGCTTTAACTTTGTAATCCTCAAAGCTTAAAAAGCAATTTAAAACCGGAGGTTATCTTCTAACGTACGCGCAGCATAAAAACCTCAGTAAGGAATTGAGCCGTCACTGAGAAAGTATCCTGCCAAACACAAAAGACTTCAGTTTCGACTTCACCGTGTCCTATCAGACAAAGCAAACTTAATCAAAATCAATGCCTTGGAGTCACAGAACACGGATGTATCCCCCGTGTGGTCAACGGCACACTTGGTATCATGTCTGAACTAAATTTGATTCTTGTGAAATCAGGTAATAAATCAAAGTGACCTAATCTTACAAGGTTAACAGGCATGTCTACAGACATATTTGGTATGTCTTGGTTTAAAAAAAAAAAAAAAAAAGAACCCTGAGCTAAATTCGACATATCTGACTTCTTACATGACCACGTGCATGTTTCACGTGGCCCCTGTGACCTTGAAATTAAATCAACGTGACCCAGTTTCAACAGACTTGAAGACCTTAACAACAAGTAAAAAGGAATGAACTGGAAACCAATCCTGCACTCAGTAGAGGCATTTTTAATGAATTCACCTGTTTCCTTGAAAAATAGGTCAATGTGCCGTGCCGTGGGGACCATTCAACATATATATAAAAGAAATCCATAAAAAAACAGCACTGCGGCGGCTGCAGACAGCCCCTGAAAATGTGTATCCCCTACACACAACCACACACACACACACACTTAAAAATATGTGTCTAGTCTATACTTTTCACTAGTTTCTCTCCCTGGAAGTGAATGTAAATACAGTTTATTGAATATGAGTGACGCTTCATTCCTGGATTTCTTGCAAGCACCTAAAAACGTTTGATGGGGTGGTCACATTTTCCACCAATCCGAGACCTCTGGGCAGAAATAAATTTGGTTGATTGCACGCGTCATCGGTATTTCCACTAATTTTGTACACTGTGGTCAGGACATTGAGTCAGAACAGAGAAGTGGGAGAAATTTTTGTCGTGGTTTCACCTCATACCAGTAGACTTTTTTTTTTTTTTTTTTTTTTTTTTAAACATAATAAAGAACGGTAATAATTGGGAATAATTTAAACCCGGCATTAATCGATAAGCCAATTAAGTCAGCCAGCCACTAATTAGCAGCTAATTACCTAGAGTAGTCTGAGAGTATTGGAACCATGAGGATTATTTCTTTTGCTTTTTGGTATGCATGAGAACACATTTGGGTTTGGGATCGAACGACGACCATCAGACAACAACTCAGAACTGTAGCTTTCACCTCCGGATATTTATATCTAGATGTGTTAACTTACAAAAAAAAAAGGCACCATTTGATCGCAAGTTCGAATTCAGATTGATGCTACAGCCATCCGTGACCGGGAGTCCATGGGAGCTAATTGGCTCTCACGGGAGGGAGGGATGGCATACGCTCACTTTCCTGTCACTCACAGCAATCATAAGCCAATCATGGGCGTCTGTGAGCTCATTCGTACGAGGGGGCGGATAAGTGCTGTCCTTCCGAGCCCCCAAAATACGCATGCGCAGCAATTCGAAAAAAGGCGGGTGGTAGCATCGCATGTCACGGAGGGGGCATGTGCATGCTTACTTACGCCCCTCCCTGGTTGGTGGTGGTCGTGTTATGGAAGGCAAAAGTTGATGGGTGGGAATTGGATACGACTAAATTAGGGGGGAAAAAAAGGCACCATTTGTTCGAACCCAACCATTTTTCAAGCGATAAAAAAAATATATATCAAATGTAAAATACTGGAACATGAGAGGTTGAAATGAGAGGATAGGCAACATGGCCTAATCTAAATTTTTTTCAACCTACCCCGGGTTTACATAAGCTTTATTTTACAGCAAGCACATTTTTATTAGGTCTTAGAACTGGTATGAGGATCAATGAAACAGAAACCCAAGTACACAAATTTTTTCATAAAGTGCCTTTTGCAGCGCAGGGGGCAGAGCTACATGGTCCTGCCTCTCAACTGCACATCTCTGTTTGAGATGCTGAAATAGTTTATTGTGCTACTATGTTTAATAGCTTCAGATTTTAGACAACCTATACAGCGGATAGCAGTTTGCGCCATGTCAGACTCTGCATAACCAACCAAATCACTGAATTGTTGACACATGCATGCTGCCATCATGCTGGTATTTGGTGGGCGGGGACACAGCACAGGAAGTACGGAGTTCTCTCCCTCCATCCATCTTCTATACGGACTCTATCTATTGGTTGTTGGATACCGGAGCGTGCCCCAGAACAATGAGTGCAAGGCCTGGGTGGAGTGCCAGCACAGCGCAGAATATACTGCATATAAAAAATATTTTGGGAACTTCTCGAGCTCTGTGTTAGTTTGCCAGTTTTAGAATGAATTGCGATTTTTGTTTTTAAACATCGTCCTTAACCAAAAATTCCAAATATTCAATAAAATCGAAACAAATCGAGAAAATTTTTTTCTCTTGGTTTGTGCTCCGGGTTTGAAGACTGAAATTGTTGTTAAAAAGAATAAAGAAAAATGTGAACCAGAATGATGTTTACGGGAGGAAAAGCAAGTCATTTTAAAGCTTAAACCAGAACCATTGCACAATTCATTGGGGCGTGGTCAATACAAAAAAAAAAAAAAAAAGCCCCGGAAAAAGAAAAAGGAAGAACGGGGGTGGGGGTGTACTAATAACCAGGGTGGGGCCGGTGGTGTAGTGGTTAGGGTGCTGGGCTCATGAACAAATCCCTGTTAGACCCTCACTTTGAATAGGCCCCTGGGCAAGGTCTTAACCACAAGTGTGCCTCTATCCACCCGGCAGTATAAATGGGTGCCAGTAAAAATACTGGGAAGGCACTAGGATTCGTCCAACTCCTAGTCGTTTCATACGACGGGAAACGGGATAAAAGCTCCGGCTCTGATGAGCTAGAAGGCCCAAAGCACTTACCTCACTAATAACCAGGAACTTGAAGGCGACTGAGGAAAATGACATTTACACAATCGCTGTAATCGCTTCAAGACTCAAGTTTGCATCCGTGAAGCTGTACTGAACTGTACACGCCCAGTTCCCTAAACAGACACAGTGTGTCCCGAGAGCTTTCCGCTGTGGCCCCTTACACGGCGAGAGAGTCTGCGTTCTGACCTGTTACAATGGATTCCAGAGCTTTAGGTATGAAGGCCCGGGCTGTCTTCAGATTTTCTGGCGTACATTTGCCTGACTCGAGCCCAAGCGCCATGCCCATGCGCTTCAGCACCTCAATGTCATCATGGATCTCGAATGTGTTGTCGAAGTTAAACAGGTACTCAAACCTGTGGAGGACAACATTATATATTTACCCCGTGCATAGCTGAGGAGCAAGACAGCAAGAAAACGAGGCGGCATGAGTCGTCTTACTTGTCATTTGAGATGCTGCAGTCGATGTCGGTGTTCTTGCTGGTGCTCACTATGATGAAGGGGAGGTGGATGACCGTGTTGGGAAGAGGTCTGCGGTTCCTCAGCTCTGCCTCGCGATTCCTCTGCACCAGGCGCTTGAAGGCTATTTGCTAGATTTATTACGCATACGTTCATTAGGCGCTGTAGTAAATGTGTGCTTTATATAACTGTGTCCACACCTGGGTGTCCTGTACCTGTAGTATAAGCTCTTGAAGCTGAGCCTGTTTCTGCTGGATCCTTTCAATTCGTCTCTGGCGCTCGGCCTTTCGTGAAGAAAACACTCCAAATCAAAAAACGGTATACAGACGACAGTGCGTACAAGCATAATTCAAGGGTTCTACAGTTTCATTCGTATTAAATCCGCCGGGCAGGACGGACAGCTGCGTGCAAAAGTTTGCGTTTTCCATATCACTGATAAATGCTTTCTCACAGGTGACACCAAAGCTTTTAAACTTCTCTGAGAAGGAAAAGATCTAAAACTTTAGTTCCTCCTCCTAGATGGAGGATCAGCCCTGCAGTCTCGAACTACCACGAATTGTTTAACTACCCACAGAAACCAGATAAGGACGGGCAGGGACTGAGCAGTATTTGTGATTCACGTACCGATTTTGAATTCAATATACTATTTACCAATTTGTAATGATGTTCACTGATCAATCTGAACAAAATTACATCATAGTTTGTATCAAAATATTTTAGTGCTTAGTATTTTTACTAAGAAATTAGTGCTTAGTATTTTTACTTAAATACTATAAATATAAATACTACTAGATTTCCAGTGAAGTGACTATGTGGTATATAAAAACCCAAAATAATGCAAATGAATGTTGCCTACTCAGTAATTTGGCCAGAGTTGTTAAGATCAGCATGAACACTGAAACGGTGGGAGACGTACATCTTATAGCGTACTGCACTTCTTTATTAAATCAGAATACTTTATTGATCCCGGAGGAAATTGCGTGCACACAGTTGCTCCATACCAAGTAAGAATGAGATAAAAATAAAAGTCTCAATAAAGAAAAATTACAAACATATATGTATACACACACACACACACACACACACACACACACACACACACACACACACACACACACACACTCTTCACCCTGGATTTCCCGGATTATTGGGGGGATTGGCTATCCGGGAACCTCAAAAGTCCAGCAATCGCTAATATCCGGGGTCCCTACCCTTTCCCGGACATTTAACATAATGGGTCCGGCAATCACCATTATTCCGCAGCAGTCCCGGACTTTTACACACTTATCCGACACTCAATACACAATATTGCGTTTCCACAAACTTAAGGAGCGAATCAGCTCATTCTTTTATCACATTCATTTTAAATGTGGGTTCCGGCTCATCGTCACCGTCCTCACTTTCACTTTCACTTCGCTCTCCCATCACTGATGCCACTATCTGTTCATGGGACATTATTTTGTGCCCCTCTGCCGCTTAATTTTCGTCCATCCACTCGGACGGGAACGGGCCAGACAGGAGGGAAGACCCTCGGTCGAAAGTTTGAAAATCATTGATTCCCGAATTTTTCCGGCAATACCAAATAATGTCCGGTGCCAGATTTTGTACAGGAAATCCGGGAAATCGAGGGTGAAGTGTTCCTATTTTAAATTCAAAATACTATTTACCAATTTGTAATAATGTTCACTGATCAATCTGAACAAAATTACATCATAGTTTGTATCAAAATATTTTAGTGTTTTGTATTTTTATAGTTAAATACTACAAATTTAATAAATACAAATAAAATACTATAAATCATATAAATATACTAGACTACTAGATTTTCAGTGACAAATATACATACACAAATCTTATATACAAGTCTAAAATAAGAAGGTACTAATATCTATATACACATTAAACATAAATTGCTGTAATTATTAACAGGTCCCCAACGTACACACACAAATGTGACCCTCCAACCAATCAAACCAGTAACCAGCATCAAACCAGTTACATGGGTCAATTTTCTAAATTATAAACAATTTGACTGAGATATGGACAACTGAATTATACATTTCATGGAAATGAAAAATTCTGAAATAAACACCTTAGCAGCCTCCCTTTCTGTAAAAGCTATCAACATGAAATTTGAAACAGACATTAACCCCTCGGAAATCTTCATTCACACAAAATCTCATGGACATATTTCACTAGTAACATTCTAACCACAGTCAGTTTCTTCGGACCCCAAAGTAAAAGTAAAACCTTTCTGTTTGATTACTGATCTGAAAGCTGCTTGGATCAGATGCATCCTCTAAACCAGACTCTCTGAGCACCACACAATGAAAGACTGATGCTACCGTGGAATTTTCACATATTTATAAGAAAATCAGTCATGCATTCGCTCGTTTAATACAGGTTTTTATGCAAATACTAATGTTCGTTTAAAAAAAAGGGCGGGAATTTAGATTTTTCTAGCATTTTACACTAAATTTTGAAAATCAAATCAGTTTGACCCAACTCAAAACGCGTCAACAGACAGTATTTGCATTGAAAATTCTAAAATGTATTTTTTTGTACTGTACGTTTGAATGTTGTACATGGTTTCTAACCTCCAGGTCCTTGCATTCCTGAGCAGAATTGGTTGGGAAGCCAATCCATTTGATTTCCTTTTTGTCTTTGGAGAGGATGTTCATCGCCATTAGAACGTTTAGTGCATCATATACCCGCCTTCGAATGTTCTTCTGGTCATACACGTGCTATTGGTACAAGAACAAAACAAGAAAAAAAATACTGAGGCTTCAAAATATTAACTAAATTTAAAAAACTATTTGCTTCCAGAGCACAATATAAAAAGAAATTGAAATGCCCATCTCGTTATTTCTGACAAATCCTTAATATAAACAAAAAACACAAACTGTAGCATTAACTACTTAATCCTATTCTCAGCCGAAACTGGATGAAGACAGGGTTCACCCACAACAGTTCCCCAGACCAGTGCGGGGCCAGCACATACGCACAAACCATTCACACTCGCACCTAGGCGCAATCTGGAACAGCCAACGAGCCTAATAGCTCAATACAGGAAACCCACACATGCACAGGGATGGGTCGCACAAAAACACTCTCGGTGAGCGCAGAAATCGAACCCAGGACCTTCTTGCTGTGAAGCAGACGTGCTAACCACGTGCCACCCTTCACCAAAACTTGTACTAATCAATTTTCTAATTGCCAGATCTAAATAAATAAACAAATAAACAAACAAACCATATGTACTGAGGAGCTGAAATTGATTCGGCTGACAAATGACCGTATATATAACACTTTCTAAATCTAAAATAATCCAAGCTTCCAACGTCAACATTCTAAAGTATGATGAATAAACACAATTCTAAAAACACCTCCTTAATAAAAAGGCAGAAATGTGTTTTATTGTTATTTTTGCATCAACAAAAGAGTTAGTCCCATAGAATATACTTCACCAACAGAGAGGTGAGGCCAGATGTAACACTGCCTGAGCACTATCAACAGCACACACACACACACACACACACACACACACACACACACACACAGAGATTATATTGGGGACAACAAAAGGCCACTCCAATCCCTTTTGATTTTTTCGTCACGCATCACAATGCCACAGATGTCAGTTTGACAGGAAGAGGCTGCACCCATCGCTCTTTAGAAGTTAGTTCCAGCAGTTTGGCAACACAACCTCGCCTGTGTTCCTGTCCTTAGGAATATCCATGAACCCTGCACAGATCTTTTGGATGAATGGGACACAGGTTGGCTCTAAAACTCTGTGAAGGAGATACACTGCAATACAGAATGCAAACGCTAGTTTCACACGTTACGGAATGTGTAACTTTGAACTTGTGACAACCTCTCTCTCGTCTCTGCTTTTGTTAAGGTACACATGCTACTTCTGAGATACCGGTGATCCTGATCCTTCTGCTCTCTGAATCCACTGATCTGTCTTGATGTGCTACTACTGGTTGGAGTTCTAGTCTTAGAAGCCCTTCGCTCCTGCTGATGATGATCGTTTTAGTAAAACGATTTAGGACTACAATTTTCATTACAGTTATAAGATAACCAACTAAACTTCAGATTAAACTCTAGTGAAGTTTCTGCAACATGCTTTGTATTTTTTATCTTGTGTGACCCAAATGAGAATGGGTTTCCCTTATGAGTCTGGTTCCTCTCAAGGTTTCCCTCTCGTGTCATCTGAGGGAGTATTTTTTTTCTTGCCACCGTCGCTGCGGCCTTGCTCACTGGGGTTGTATAGGGTTTGTAGAGAAATGTTTAAATTCTTTAGCAAATTTGTTTTTACTATGTAAAGCTGCTTTGTGACAATGTCAATGGTAAGATGCATTATACAAATAAAACTAAACGAAATTAACTGAATAAAAGGAGGTACATGTTAAAGATGAGAACCTACGGCTTCATTGGGAGAGATGTTGTCTCCAGAGCTCAGCTCAGTCACCAGTTCGTCTGCGACCTCATTATAGGAAGTTACGCCTTTCTTCTGAACCTTCTCGCACACCTTCATTGAGAAGTGCCTCAAACCTTTTCCATTCTTGTCACCTCTTCTAGTGCTACGCCTGTTGGGAAGGAAAACAAAGTGATAAAGATGATTCACCGATCTCGGATTCAGTCAGATGTTCTAGCCGTGCGCTTGTACCTTGCTTTAGAGCTGAAAATATGCTCTGTGAACATTTATTATTTATAGGACGTCAATCAGTGTTCTAGACGCGATTCTTTGCAAATAGACAATGTCAAGTTTATATACCGTATCAGTCAACAGTTTGGACACACCTTTTTCATTTAGAATGAGTGGGTGCGTCCAGAGTTTAGACTGGTACTGTATGTTATAACTGCTGGAGTAAACAATTGTTCCCTCACCAGGCTTAGTTTTTTTCCTTCTCCTGAAGTTATGCTGTAATCCACTATACCCAGAACTCTGAAAAACTTTCTGCAGTCAAAGTCGTGACGAGAGGGCAGTGGGACGGTTATTCAACTTGGAATTTGGGAAATCAGGAACTTGGGCAACATCCAACCTGTCTGATTTTTTTCCCACTAATTAAACCAAGTTAATATGAATAAAATAGAAATGAATAGATATAAAGAATCAGCTCCTACAAGTCCGAGGCCATGGTTCTCAGTCAGAAAAGGGTGGAATGCACCCTCCGGGTCTGGAATGAGGTCTTGCCCGAAGTGGAGGAGTTCAAGTATCTCGGGGTCTTGTTCACGAGTGAGGGAAGGATGGAGCGTGAGATTGACAGGTGGATCGGTGCAGCCTCTGCTGTAAAGTGGAGCTCCGTCGTGGTGACGAGGGAGCTGAGCTGGAAGGCAAAGCTCTCAATTTACCAGTCGATTTACGTTCCTACCCTCACCTATGGTCACGAGCTTTGGGTAGTGACCGAAAGAACAAGATCGCGAATACAAGCGGCTAAAATGAGTTTCCGTCGCAGGGTGGCAGTACTCTTCCTTAGAGATAGAGTGAAAAGTTCGATCATCCGGGAGGAGCTCGGAGTAGAACTGCTGCTCTTCCGTGTTGAGAGGAGCCAGATGAGGTGGCTCGGGTATCTGATTAAAATGCCTGCTGAACGCCGCCCTGGTGTGGTGTTTCGGGCATGTCCAACCGGGAAGACACCTCGAGGCCGACCCAGAACACGCTGGAGGGACTATGTCTCTCGGCTGGTCTGGGAACGCCTCAGTGTCCCCCCGGAATAGCTGGAGAAAGTGGCTGGAGAGAGGGATGTCTGGACCTCACTGCTTAGGCTGCTGCCCCCGCGACCCGACCCCGGAACAAGTGAAAAAAGATGAATGAATGAATGAATAGATATAAAGCAAAATACATTTATAAATAACACATTTCAAGTATATGTGTTCATAAAATGAAAAATAACTGAAATTATTTGGAATTTTAGGTGTACAGTGATTTTAGTATGTGAATTCTGGTACAGAGACGACCCTTGCTCTTATAAACATAAGCACCAGTCAAAAGAAACTGTGTCAAACCTTTATTTATTTATTTATTTTATTTTATTTATTTTTTTTTTTATCAAAACATTTGTCTTATATACACCAATCAGATATAACGTTAAAAACACTATGAGAACTGACAGCTGAACTGAATAACATTGATTAAAATACACAGCACGGGAATGGCAGGATCGGATTGGCTCACTGTCTGGTATAAGATGTTATCCTGAGTGGATAACGCTTGAATCAAAATACCCAACTCCTGGCTTGACATGGTCACTTGAGGCATAGGGCATTATTTTGCTATAAAACGGAAAAATTAACCATAACACATCTAATTGTAGTTTCTGTGTATATACTACTACTTTGAGTTTAACAGGGCGGCTGCTCTGCTGTGCGTGGAGCTCACCTGTAGGTCATGCTAAAAATTTGCAAAAAGGTAAAAAGAAAGGGGTACAATCTTTTGGAAAAAATAGAAATAACCAAAAAAAGCTATCAACTTGAATCTTGCCGAAGTAGTTACAGTATATTTAATTTACCTTTGCACTAAATATCACCTAAGTAAATGATCTGTGTATTTTTTTTAAGCCATTTTAAACTTTGAAAACGTGCCTCCGTAACGCGTAACACAAAATCAGTGACGCAACTGGTTTTTGCTTTGTAGCATTTAAAAAAAAAAGAAACCAATATCCAATCATTTGGGCATGATCCAATCATAAATTCAACCCAATATTTCACTCCAAGCATTTCGAGAACAAAACTCTATCAATTAAAACAACGATCCGATGAAGAAATACTAAAATTGTAATTAAAAAAAAAAACAAAACAAAAAAAAAAACCTGTTTTAATCCAAAAAATAATAAGAAATCGCTGTTCTGTGTGTGGAGAAAAGGTGTATTTTTTAAAATAAGTCCTACAGTATGGCATGACTGATGAACAAATGCACTTTGTTTATCAATCATGCCATACAGTAGGACTTATTTAAAAAAAATACACCTTTTCTCCACATGCAGGACAGAGATTTCTTCTTCAAACATCAGGGTGATGTTTCCGAGAGTCAACCCTTCAGTTACACATGGGTGTTTTTTACATCTTCGTTATACCCCGCAATCGATCCTTTCAGCACCAAGACACACTGTGGGTGTGCGAGTTCACTTCCAAAGTGACGCCCACACGGTTTTGGGTAGCAGGTTTGTTTGTTTTAAATAAATATTTATTCTAGTAAGCATGTGCATGGTATAATCAACAACAGTTGAACATTTAAAACATTTTATTTGACCTTAAATAAATCAGATCTTCACAATGAATGGAACTTTTTGTCTGCCACAACGCATGGCATGCATCATGGGTAATTGTTAATCAAGAAAATATACAATTAAAAAATGTGCAGCTAAATATTAAGTTGCAATGATACATGTGTTGTAATACTACAAAGTTGTATTAAATTTGGTGTGTTAAAAATTCTGCAAAGATCCAGGGAGGTGGCACAGGATGCATGACTTACCCAGTGGACCAGGGTGAAGAGTCTTGTGCGTGTGTCTGTGGCGTGAGGAACTGAGCACTGGGAGTTCTGGGGCTGGTTAGGAGAGCAGTACCAGCAGGAGCAGTGGGCCTCTGAGGTGTGCCAATCACCTACAAATAAAGAGTAAACAATTCAAGTGTAATATTAACACTCAACACTTAAATTCAACACTGTTTACTAGACACGAGTTACAAAGTTTTATCAGCTTTACTCCAGAATTTAGTCTCTTTAGTACAGGTGACCCTGCATACTACACTGATTTGATCTAAGGAGTCGGAAACTTCAAAACAGGCATAGAGTATTTATCATCATCAGGTCACCATAACGCACCTTTTCAAATAAGTGAGGGGGGGAGAGGATATCAAACCCCTTATTACGGCCAAGACATGAAAATAAACTTGGGTTTACATAATAGAAATCTGCCAAACAAGGAATAAAAAAACAAAACCAAACAATGGATTATCCTTTGACAGTGTAAGTTCTGTGTTGCGGACAGTCCTACTTTTAATTTCCAAAGGCTGGGAAACCTTACAGATCCTCCCAGTATAGATATATTATTCTGGCAACGCTGGAGGGACTACGTCTCTCGGCTGGTCTGGGAAGGCCTTGGCGTCCCCCCCGGAAGAGCTGGAGGAAGTGGCCGGGGAGAGGGACGTCTGGACCTCAATGCTTAGGCTGCCGCCCCCGTGACCCCGGATCAAGCGGAAGACGACGGCAACGATGCATTAATTCCGCAAGTGAAATTATTGCCTCTGCACTTAACCCATCCAAACTGAGCCTTACTGGATTCTCTGTGCACAAACTTCCTCACTGTTCGGGTATTTTCGTGAATGAAGGGGGGGGGGGGGGGGGGGCGGG
>JAQMYF010000009.1:18292990-18307004 GCA_030014195.1 Neosilurus mollespiculum | reverse complement strand
ACCGGGAGTCCATGGGAGCTAATTGGCCGAGCTCTCAAGGGAGGGAGGGATGGCATACGCTCACTTCCCTGTCACTCGCAGCGATCACCAGCCAATCACGGGCATCTGTGAGCTCATTCGTATAAAGGGGCGGATAGCGCTTTCCCTCCGAGTGTGTTAGGCCGCCCCAAATCTTAAATTAATTAAATATTAAATCTTAATCACTGTACTAACCTACTATATAGTTTAGGATCTGTCCTGGAGATCCCACCCAACCTTTGACTCGATCTACGGCACTCTACCAAAATAAAGCATCCGCCTGAGCCGGCGTCGCACACGGTTGGCAGGACCTTGCAAATGGCGATCTAATTTCAAGACTCCTCCAGTGGAAGCAGTCGAACAAAGGTTGACTAACTTATCCCCAAGTCATCTCGCTGGATACCGGGATAAAAGTAACAGAGCTGGGCGGTGGCATGGCGAACCAAGCTGGCAAGAGCATGTGTGAGCCATTTCAGTCACAGCCGCTAAATGAATGAATGCATCGAATCCTAATCGTACCACAGCCCACAGGTGTCACACTCACGACCCGTGCGCCGAATCCGGCCAGACAACTCATTTTTCAAAAGAATATGATTATCGTACATTCTTTGCATCAACCGTTACCATGAAACCTAATTCATCATCCTTCCACTAGATGGCAGCAGCCTATTTTAAGTAGACAGCTAGTCATTCATGACTCAGGAAAGAATGCATGCTAGCTTGTTGCTGTCAAGTGTTGTTAGAAAAGTTAAGTGAATGGGGGGGGTTTGGACAGGACACAAACACCTAAACCAATCAGTTTGTCTTGGAGATTTCATGTTTGCCCTTTTAGAATAGATGTTCGGTGATTATTCGGCCGGCGACGTCCTAGAAATTTAGTGCCCTCTTGCGGAGATAAGCATATTACTATCAAAGTCTACAATCAAGGGACCTTCGTGAATGTAAATCTAGACGTTTTATCTTCGGATGCAAACCACCAGTGACAGTGGTTTAAACGGATATAAAACGGGGACTCAAATAATGAGCGAGTGGTTCAGGGAGCACGAGGAATCATTTTCACATATGTATCGGCGCCCCAGAGTCCTGACCTTAACCCTATTGAAAGTTTTTGGGATGTGCTGGAGAAGACTTTATGAAGTGGTTCAGTTTTTCCCTCATCGATTCAAGACGTCGGTGAGAAATGAACCCGACCCTGGATGGAAATAAATGCTAAGCTGCTTAAGTTTGTTGAAACAATGGCATGACCATCACATACTGTAAACATGGCTAATGGCGGAACAACAAAATATTAGTGTGGGCAACATTTTCTTTTGGCCAGGCAGTGCATATTCATGTATATTCATTTGCAACTGTTGAACATGGTGGTAATTCGATTCAAGCGTGCACAGACCCACGAAACAGCATGAGGTCCTGATATCAAATGCGCAACTGTAGAGGCTTTTACTAGTTTAGAAACGATAGAAAGCATTTAGCATGTAAAGCATGCGTTAGCAACTAGCTTATTTTCAAATTTTAAAAAGTAAAAGGAGGCATTTCAGAGCATGGAGCACATAATTTGAAATGACTCCGTGGTGGGTTTTCCAGGATACTTCCCAGTTCCAATATAAAGTTCAGTAAGAACTGAAACAGCAAAACTCAAACTACTGCCTCATGGTCATATGCATCCTTGCAGATAGTCCACAGTGGCCTTTGACCTCTAAAATCGGATCAGTTCACCCTCGAATCAAGGTGGGCATCTGTGAAAAGTTTGAAGAAAATGCCTAAGTGGTCGAAATACTACGTTCACAACCACGCCCCACATGAGGCCAAATTGACCTATGACCTCCAAGATGTAATCAGTTTATTCTTGAGTCAGACCGGACTTTTACGCCAAGTTCGACTGGAATCCCTGAAAGCGTTCTCGAGATACCGTGTTCACATTGGCCCAGACAGAAGGACGGACAACCCAAAAACAAAGCCTCCGACACTGGCTACAGGCTACATCCTGCAAGGAGGTATAACAAGCAACCGTTTTTGTAACAGATCTACATACCATGTTTATTCTCCTGCAGATTCTACACTACTAACTTGAATGACAGACAGGATGTGGATAAACCAGTGTGTGCATTACAATTAGCTAAGCAGCAGCCCGGTGGCACACGCTCCACATCCTGTGATGTTCAGAGTGGATCTACAAATGTCAGATTCTTTTTCTTCTTCTGTTTTTTTTTTTTTATTGTTGAGACATTTACACTGTCATGATGACGACACGGTGTTTGTCATCATCCTAATCGTCCCATGACACTTACATCTCTCGCCATCACGTTCGGCTCCTGCAACCGCCTCTTCCCTGCGGCACGTCTGCTTCTGCGATGCTTTCCCTGGAGGAAGACGGACAGTTCAGATCCTCCACGTTCGCTTCATTACAGAACTGAAACTGTGTATTAGTTCCACAAATGGATTTAACAGAGATACACACACACACCCACACACACACTAATTTATTTTTTCAAACTACACATTTACCCTGAACACAGAACCCATAAACGGAAGTGTGCATTAAAACCAGGTTCCTTCAAGAACCAACAAAAAGTTTCCCCAAGTCTTTTAATCTTGTTTTATGACTTATTTCCACAGTGTTTGGTAAATAAAATAACAACGTACACACACAACAGAAGTATTTGTGATATTTCACACCGCAGACTGAATCACAAGTTGTCATGTTGACATGTGATAAACAGGGGTTACCATGACAACTTGGCCACAAAACACTAACTGAAGCAAATGGTTAAGAAGAATCCTCTCAGGTCGAGTAGCCTAGGGTAACACTACAGCAAACAAAACACTGTGGCATGTCATCAGAGAGAAAGAAAAAAGGTCTGCAGAGAAACAATTTAAAGAAGTGAAGGTCAAAAAAAATATTCTTTTTTTCGACTAGAGGGGCACTCAGAGTGCAACCGACCTCCACCAGACACAAATGGATTATTATAATTTGGCACAGTTGTAAGGAAATGTCTCCCCCTAGAGGGCATTAGATGAACATTTTACCCCCATGTTAGGGATATCAAGTGATGGGACTTGATTCTTTTTTAACATGATTCCATGTGAGGAACACTTTCAAAATTTTATGGGTTCTTTCCAGACCCATACCCCACCCCTTCAGCAAATTTGATGAAAATCAGACTAGCAGTATTTGCATAATCCTGCAACCAGATAAAATCCTAAATTAAATGCTTGTTAAATTTACTTTAATGAATTCCTGGATCCGGTTCCTGATCCGAGTTCTTGCCAGGCCCATACCCCATCCCTCCACCAAGTTTGGGACAAATCGGTTCATTAGTTTTTGTGTAATCCTTCTAACTGACAACCAGATATAAACAAACAAGATGCTGATGAAGCAGAAGTAAAGAAGCCAACAATGAATGGGAGACAGGACATAACTGTATGGCCAAAAATAAGTGGACACCTGACCATGAGACCCAGATGTTCTTCATTCACATCTCATTCCAAAAACCCTGGGCTTTAACACAGAGCTGGCCAACTGTTTTTACTGTTATAAAAACCTCCACTCTTCAGGAAAGGGTAGATTTAGGTAGATTTCGGGGCATGACTGCAGGAACATGTGTTCACTCGGCCACCTGGTCATCAGTGAGACAGGTACTGGTGTTGAATGACGAGGTCTGGGGTGCAGTACAGTCTAAAAAGGTTGAGGTCAGAGCTCTGTGCCACAATTACAACCTGTTAAACCACTAACGCAATATAACTTGCAGGTTATTACATAAAACGTCGACTTTTGAAGACCCTCGGGCATTTTTATTTTGATCTTTCTCAAAACAGCTGAAGGAAAGTAAGGTTGTACTAAAACAATCTTGTTTATAAATCACTAAACATGTGCCACCTTCGAGTCTTTTGCTGTAACCTCATTATTGAACACATATAAACACACAGCATGACTATATACGGGTCATTCTGGGATAAACGGCAACATTTCCGGGATGTAGGATCTCAAAATAAAAGTCTTTATGGTTAGTTTTTGTTACTAATACAATTTTTGACAGACTGTCCTTTGACAAATAAGGAAAGATAGCTGCACAAGTTTTTTATGAGAGGATTCTGAACCATCTTCAGGGTCGTCAAAATGTTATGGATGTGGCTCCCGAGTGGCTAATCAACAACATGCGCGACTATCAACCCGGAGATCGCAAGTTCGAATCCGAGTCGATGGTGCAGCCATCCGTGAACGAGAGTCCATGGGAGCTAATTGGCCGAGCTCTCACGGGAGGGAGGGATGGCATACGCTCACTTCCCTGTCACTCACAGCGATCACCAGTCAATCATGGCCGGCTGTGAGCTCATTCATACGAGGAGGCGGATAGCGCTTTCCCTCCGAGTGTGTTAGGCTGCCCCCAAATACGCATGCGCAGCAGTTTAAAAAGAGGCGGGCGGTAGCATCGCATGTCAGGGAGGGGGTATGTGCATGCTTACGCCCCTCCCTGGTCGGTTGTGGTCGTGTGATAGGGAAGGCAGTACTTGATGGGTGGGAATTGGATACGACTAAATTAGGGGAGAAAAGTGGGGGGAAAAAATCAAAATAAAAAAAAAGTTATGGATGTTACCATGTCAGTACTTGACCCACAGTTTTCAAAGAATGGTGGCAACTCTAAACAATTCCTTCACATAAAATGTTTGATACACTTGTGCTGATCCGTCTACAAACGCGTTTTATGCTTCAGATATCATTAGATAAATTAACTGCATTAGTTAAGCATGATGGACGTTACCCAGTCGGTTCCTGGAATTTATTTTCATCAGTGGACTTTAAAATTTGGTATCAAGTAAACATTTGATGTAATTTAATACATTTTAAAGCTTGTTTACTTCCAGATTAAATCCAGATGAATTTGAGCTTTTATGTCAAGGAAATGTTGCTGTTTATCCCAGAACGAGCCGGATTAAGTTAGAATATCATATTAAACATTTCAACAGGAAGTGACTGAACAAGAACATTTACTGCGAAGTGCACTCGGGGTCGACGGGCACGTCTGGGTTTCCTGTGTGGGCACGGACGCGACGGTACCATCGAGCGCATGGCTTTACAACTTTTGCATAAGTATGGAGCTCTTCTACAAGCCATAGATAAACAATGCAATAAGGGAATATTATTACATGATGATATCATATGGGAATTTATTTATTCTACTAAACTAACACCACAATTTCCTCCGGGATCAATAAAGCATTCTGATTCTGATGCTTGAGCCAAAAAGATAGACATGTGTGTATTTATGTACACTGAGCAAAAATATGAATTTCCTAAATATTTTTAGACCATATGGAAATATTTCAACAAAACAATTAATGTTATTCTTGCCTTAATATTGAACCAGAAGGAACATGACTGACAATTTTCTGTTCACAATTCACGAGCTATCACAGCCGGAACCAACCAGGGGTCAGAGGGCAAAGTTCACAGCACTCAGTAACTGAGTGTGTCCACCATCTGCACCACGTAAAGCGCTACATCTCCGACGCAAAGAGTTAATAAATATGATTAATAGAGGTCTGTGGAATGTTGTCCTCCGGCAGCACCTCTCCGAGCCGGGCCACGTTCTTCTGGAACCAGAATGCGTCGTCTCACCCGCTGATCCGGAACATCCCAAAGGTGTTCAATTGGTGACGTTTAGGGTGAATATGCTGGCATCCTAGGGTGCTGATACTGCTGACAGACGGCATCCCAGGGTGCATTTCAGGGTGGACTTTTATCGGCCCTGGTGCAAGGATTGCCTGTGTATTAGTCACGCTGACTGACCAAGTCAATGTTATGCATTATGCCACTCATGGGTGGAATAACTTCATGATTGCGTAATCTCACAGGGATGTGGTATGAGAAGTGGGTAACCAGAATTCAATAAACACCAACCATGAGCAGATTTCATTACAGATCAATGTAACGCAGCATTTTTGGTTCGTGCGTTTATATTTCTGTTCCGTGTACGAAGGGCTGAGAAACAGAGCGATCGAACCAACAGAAAGCTGTTTAAGAAAAATGACATGAAAAGTTTTGTATTTATGTGTGTGTATGTAAGTATGCATTCATGTGTGTATTTGTGTATGTATGTATGTATATATTTATGCGTGTATTTTTGTATTTATGTATGTTTATATGTGTGTATGTATTTGTGTGTAAGTGTGTGTATTTGTGTGTATGTATGCATTCATGTGTGTATTTTTGTATTTGTGTGTGTGTATGTATGTGTGTATGTATTTATGTGCGTATTTATGTGTGTGTATGTATGTATGCACTTGTGTGTATTTATGTGTGTGTATTTGTGTATGTATTTGTGTGTGTGTGTGTATGTATGTATGTATGTATATATGTGTGTGTGTGTGTGTGTGTGTGTGTGTATTTATGTGCATTTTTGTATTTATGTATGTATGTATGTATATATGTGTGTGTGTGTGTGTGTGTGTGTGTGTATTTATGTGCATTTTTGTATTTATGTATGTGTATGTATTTATGTGTGTGTGTATGTATGTATGGATATATGTGTGTGTACGTATGTATTTGTGTGTATGTATGTATGTGTGTATGTATTTATGTATGTATGTATTTGTGTGTGTATGTATTTACGTGTGTATTTGTGTGTATATGTATTTGTGTGTATGTATTTACGTATGTGTGTATTTGTGTGTGTATGTATTTGTATGTGTATGTATGTATTTGTGTGTGTGTGTGTATGTATGTATGTATGTGTATTTATGTATGCATTTGTGGGTATGTATTTATGTATGCATTTGTGGGTATGTATTTATGTATGTGTGTATTTGTATGTGTATTTACATATGCATTTGTATGTATGTATGTATTTGTGTGTATGTATTTATGTATGTATTTGTATGTGTATATGTATTTGTGTGCATGTATTTAATTGTGTGCATGTATTTAATTGTGTGTATGTATGTATGTATATATGTGTGTGTGTGTATTTATGTGCATTTTTGTATTTATGTATGTGTATGTATTTATGTGTGTGTATGTATGTATTTATGTATGTATTTGTGTGTATGTATGTATGTATTTATGTATGTATTTGTGTGTGTATGTATTTACGTGTGTATGTATTTACGTATGTGTGTGTATTTGTGTGTGTATGTATTTATGTATGTATTTGTGTGTGTATGTATTTACGTGTGTATGTATTTACGTATGTGTGTGTATTTGTGTGTGTATGTATTTACGTGTGTATGTATTTACGTATGTGTGTATTTGTGTGTGTATGTATTTATGTATGTATTTGTATGTGTATGTATGTATTTGTGTGTGTATGTATTTATGTATGCATGTGTGTATGTATGTATGTATGTATGTGTGTATTTATGTATGTATGTATGTATGCATTTGTGTGTGTATGTATGTATGTGTGTATTTGTGTGTATTTATGTATGTATGTGTGTATTTGTGTGTATTTATGTATGTATGTGTGTATTTGTATGTGTGTATGTATGTATTTGTGTATTTATGTGTGTATGTATGTATTTATGTATGTATATGTATTTGTGTGCATGTATTTAATTGTGTGTATGTATTTGTGTATTTATGTGTATTTTGTGTGTGTGTGTTTGTATATGTATGTATTTATATATGTATGTATTTATATATGTGTGTATTTGTGTGTTTTGTGTGTGTGTGTGTATTTATGTGTATGTATTCATGTGTGTGTATGTGTGTGTGTGTAAACCTAGACTTCAGAACGCGACATTTTTGCAGTAAAGATAAATGTAGAAGACAGAAAGCCGCTTGTTTTTATAACTATGAAGTGAGTAAATGAGTAAAGTTGACCTGAAGGAGTGATTTAATCATTAATCTCGTTTGACTGTAAGGAAGCCCAAAACAAACCAGTTTTGAGAGAATGGAGTGATTTCTATCTTTAAAACTGAGTGTAAAACTGTGCTAAGTGTGTCGCAGGCTCAGAGGCCCGAGTTGTGCTAACTGGAGCTAGCGAGCTTTCCTACTAGCTGGCTAACTCTGATTAACGTTAGCTAGGTTAGTCCTGATAGCTCCTGCTTTTAATCCTCCACACAGCAGGTCGGAGAGTCGGTGCTCTGTCGCTTACCTCGGCTACGGTTCCATACTTCGTGTCGTCATTATAAGTTTGGGGTTTACTGCTACTTTACAGGTCGTAAACAACCGCTTCGGGTGAAGTTTGGTGCCGGCTGTGAGTGATTACAGGGGGCTGAGACGAGCTAGCTAGCTCGCTGTGGAGGTTAGCTAGCGGAGCCACTACAAGCCCAGCTATATTGTCGAGTTAGCCATCAAACTAATCTTGGCGGTGTCCTACGGTGCTGTGCTGTGATTGGATACGCACGTGGTGACGTACGCGCGGCGTTCTGCTCATAGCCCCGCCCATAGATTGTTTTCAGTTTTTGGCGCGCCGAGAGCACGCCCGCTCGTTCGTGCACACGCACACACACACACACACACACCAGCTTGAGGTGGACCCAGAGTTTATCCCAGAAACACTGTCCGCTCACACACACACACACACACACACACACACACACTAGATTGTGGTGCAGAGTTTATCCCTGGAACACTGCCCGTGCACGTGCACACACACACACACATACACACACACACACACACACACACACACTAAATTGTGGTAGAGTTTATCCCTGGAACATTGTGTGCACGTGAATACACACACTCACACACACACACAAGATTGTGGTGCAGAGTTTATCCCAGTAACACTGCCCGTGCACACACACACACGCGCGAATCAGCATAAATCCATAAATTACAACACTGGTTACTAGGGGCGGTGGTGGCCCGGTGGTAAGGTGCTGGATTACTGATCCTAAAGTCGGGGATTCAAGCCCCACACTATCACCGGGATGTCACTGCTGTCCCCCCAGTGCAGCTAACTGGGTTATCAAAGGCCGAAATGCAAAGACATTGTCTCTCACTGTTGATGGTGAGTGGCATGTAAAATAATTTTTTTCCATTGCTGATATTCGTCAAGAGTAGGGTCCATAGCCGTCAGCGTGTTTCCTGGAGAGCAGTCCAGGGTGTACTCTGCCAATGGGCCCAAACCTCCCCACGACCCTAATTAGGATTAAGCGGTTTACAAAATGAATGAACGAACGAACACCGGTTACTCGGGTAAGAATAGCTGCGACGTGTTGCGTATTCTTGAGTGCAGGGGTGTCCAATCTTATCCACAAATGTCTGGGGTGGGTGCCAAGCAGGAGCCAGACCTTCCACCTGTTTAAACCAGCAATTCAAAAGATACTGTATCGGGCATCTTGTTGTTTGCACACCCCAAAAACTGAAGCCAGAGTGCCGCCATCTTGGTGAGACCACTTTACTGAAGAAAGGTTTACTCAAAAGGCATGAAAAAGATTTTTTTGTTTTTAAATCCAAGTAATCCCATTAATTTGTTCATTTTCGGTTAGGTTAGCAGGGAGTCTCGCCTCCTATCCCCATATCATCACTTCCTCCCCAAGACCCGTTCCTTGGAGCAGACTGAACAGTGTGTTAAGTTGTGTTAAGTGGGGGAAAATGAGGCTAATTGTCACTCATCCATTCATTTGCCGAACTGCTCAATCCTATTAGAGTCGCGGGGAGACTGGAGCCTATCACAGCCAAAATTGGGCGAAGGCAGGGGGTACACCCTGAACAGCTCGCCAGACCATTGCAGGGCCTACACACATACAACCATTCACACATAGTCTCACACCAAGGGGTGATTTGGAACCGCCAATCAGCCTACTGTGCATGTTTTGGGACTGTGGGAGGAAACCGGAGTACCCAGAGGAAACCCACGCAAGCATGGGGAGAACACGCAAGCTCCGCACAGAAACGCCCCGAGCCCGGAATCGAACCCAGGACCCTCTTTGCTAGCCACTGCGCCACCGTGCTCGGGAGTAATTAAGTTTATCAGTGAAATTATTGGTAAAGCTACGTGATTTCAAGATACTCTGCGAAAAAAAATTCTCCAGATTTTTGAGCTGTGCTGGCTTCCAGTGGTGCTACTGCATATCGAATCTTGTCATATAGCAAGGTGGAGCACCAAGATCCCCGGCATCATAACTGAAGCACTGATGTGCGATCCACTCTTCTTTGAGAAACAGGTGGAGGGTGTGCCTCCTGCTCGGTTGGAATGAAACCAGCACCCACACTCGCCATTTGTGGATAAGACTGGACACCCCTGCTCTAGGGTAATGCGTACCATTCATTTCCTGGGAAAACACACCAATGGCATCAAAACAAATTTATATTTATTTTAATTAGCTCCTATGGATTCCCGGTCACAGATGGCTGTGGCATCAATCCGGATTCGAACTTGCGATCTCCAGGTTGATAGTCGCGCACCTTGTCGATGCGCCACTCGGGAGCATAATTTATATTTATTAACAAGGACGCAGAGTGCAAGTCATAAGTCATCATTTATTTTTATTTCTTTCATTTGTTTCAATAAATAATTTATTTATTACTCACCATTTTAAACAATTTAACAGACATCCATGACGGTACACATTTACCACCTCTCACAGTGGAAATAATAAACATGACAGCGCTGGAATGTGTTTGCTGTTTTCACGACACTCTATCATAAGTTGAACCCAGAAAGCTGTTGACCTTTATAACAGTCAATAAGAACGTGTAAACGTGTACACGTGCGAAAATCTATTAGATATCAAAGGCTGGTGCAATCGGACAAACTGGTATGTACTTCACCGATGAAGTTTATTTGGTACATCTGGTGACATCAACGGATGTCAAGGCACATTTCGGCGTTTCTTTATATCATATACAGGATACGATCAGAGCAACCTTCGGCTAGCAAATATACAGGAATAAATACAGTTTAAATACAGCAATAAAGAGCCTACAACACAATAAGCTCTGAGTCACAACGATAAAAATTCAAGTCTCATTTCATGCTATTGTGCGATCATTTGTATTACTGTCTAACTATACCGTGGACCCTAATGAGGCTTTTAGATATCCTGAATCACTGGCCACCTTTAGAAAGCAGGATGTGGCAGTCTCTTTATCCCGGTGAAGCTTAGAACACAAAAATGATATGATTTTGTGTCAAAGCCACAAGGTGCCACAAGGCGCCTTGGCTTAGACCCTTATAGAACCACAGTCATCCGTCTGAGAAAAGTCTCCTGATGCTGTCAGGTGGATGGGTTCTTCTCAACCCGAGGGATGCATTTGAGAGTCGCAGCTCTCCACAGAGCAGGCGCTAACAGCAGACTTAAAGTAGTGACGCTCAGTACGAGAAGATACACCTGAAGAAGAAGAACAAGAAGAACAAAAAAAGACAGTTTGAGAAACAAAAAAAGCAAATAATTCAACAACGACAACAAATTACGATGGCTGAAACCCATCAAGGGTGGCACGGTGGCGTAGTGGTTAGTACTCCCGCCTCAAAGTAAGAAGAAACCGGGTTTGAATCCCAGGCTCGTTGAGGGCGTTTCTGTGTGGGGTTTGCATGTTCTCCCCATACTTGCATGGGTTTCCTCTGGGTACTCTGGTTTCCTCACACTATCCAAAGACATGCAAGTTAAGCTAATTGGATGTTCCAAATTGCTCCTAGGTGCAAGAATTTATTTGAATGGTTGTGTGTATTTTGGCCCTGCGACGGGCTGGCACCCAGAGTCGGCTGAGACAGGTTCCTGCCTCTAGTAGGATTAGGCAGTTCGGCCAGTCATTCCTCCTTCTCTAGTAAAGATAAACCCCAAATGGCACAACAGAAAAAACCCTTCAATCTAATCAGACCTACAAATTCTACAAGTCATCTGTGGTCAGGAGCCAAAGAAGTAAAACTGGCTATACTGTCTCTGTGTGGGCAGGATGGCATATTCACTCTTCCCTGACAACCACAGGGACACTGGTTAATCATGGGTGTCTGGGAACTAATGCAGAGTCAGCCAGTGGCATATTCAAATGCTAAAAGCACCATCCATCTATAGGGTGCCCCAAAAGAGTTAAGAAAAAAAGTCAGAATTTTTAACTACAATATTTTTATATAATAATATATTATATTCTGACATATTACAAAAAAACCCTATAACAGCAAAAACTAGAGGAGCACTCAGAGCGGAAAGGTACCAGTGGATTATTATAACTTGGCATTGTTATAAAGAAATGTCTCCCTCTAGTGGGCATCCCATTGTGGCGCATATTAAAGAATAGGCATTTTCCAGGATTTTTTTCCCCAATATGATCTCATGTACCTCCAAAGGGAACCACACTTTACTCTAAAAAAAGTTATTAAAATCCTTGCATATCTTTTTGACTTATATTGCACACAAACAACCACACCAAGCAACTACATATCCTATTCTAATAAATCTCACTGGCACATCACAACATATAAAAAGTATTTAGTTTATTTTTTACCAGGTAAAATCTTGCTTAGGGCATTAAATTAGTCAAGACAGACTCTGAGTTCATGTATGTGAAAGTAGGTGGATAGCTTTGAGTGTGTTGCGAAGTCCAGTGCCACAGCAGTTAGATTGTTATGGGTAAAAGTTACAATAATGTAGCATTAAAATGGTATTTTTGGTAGTCTACCTCTCTGGATATGATGCCAGCCCGGCGAGCTCGGCTGCCCAGGACAAAGGAGAACTCGCTGACTTGCGCCAGGCCAGCGGACACAATCCAGCGGATGTGACGGCACCCCACGGGAAGGATTGCCGTCAGCACCAGCACTGCCATAACAAACTTAGCAGGACAATGAGAAGGAAAGAAGAAAAAGTCTTCAGACACACCTCAGAAGAAGAGGAGCAAGAGCATTTCGCCCTCATGTACATTACAGAAATGTGTTAGTCCTTACCTTCAGGATCACCACTGACAGGGTCAAAACCAGCAAGATGGTTAACTCGTACAGAACAAACGTTGGGAACACATGCAGCCCTGAAAGAAATAATGCAAGAGATTTCTCTTTAAAATATTTCCCCCAAAAAATTCCCTTCAGAATGGTGGTTGTTGCATTTTACACCTTCAGTAACATTAAAGCTGGGGTTGGTAACCTGGAGCGCCAGCGTCTCTTCGGAACTCCGGCTGAAATCTCCCTGTCCTCGGAGGCCTTTCCAAAGCCACACCCACATCCCCACACATAAGAAATGCTCTGCCTGGTGGTTGGTGCATGGTAGGGTCCCACACGAGCAGGAAGACACAGCAGCATTTGATTGGATGTCGTCCAGCAAACCACAAGCAGTGATTGGTTGACATTTTTCAGGATTACAGTGGTCACAGATGATGTTTTGTTTTGTTTGTTTGTTTTTTGTTGCGTTTGTTGTTTGTTTTTCTTAACCTTTTTTCAGAGTTTATAATTTATTGATTGCTGTCAGATTATTTCAACCAATTATAGCAATTTGTGTACACCTCTAAGAAGTTACCAACCCCAGCTTTAAAGGTATATATATATCAATTAAAAGTACTGAAAGAATCACCGGACAAGTAGAAGGTTGAATATAAGCCCACTCACCAATAGATGCAAAGAAGATAATTGCCAGAAAGTCTCTGATAGGCTCCATACAGCTCATGACCTCAAGAGTAACCATGTGACCTTGTGAGGAGACCAGTGCCCCCGCGAGGAAACAGCCGAGCTCCATAGAAACATTCAGGAAATCGGTTACCTAAAAAGTTTGGGTTTGTTATATTTTATTCACTGAAACAACATGAAATAAAGTACATAACTACATTATGAGGGTGGGCTGAAAAGGTTATAGGCTGACTAAGAAGGAGTAATGCCAGAGCAATTAAACATGGGAGCTTCTATACCAAAGGGATCCAAGTATAGCAACACCAGTGGAGGAAGTGCGTAAACCTCAGGGAAGACTATGCTGAAAAATAATATGGTTATATATAATGGTATAATGTGTATATATATATAATATGGTTATATATAATGGTATAATGTGTATGTATGTGTGTGTATATATATATATATATATATATATATATATATAAGATCTTGAGTCGATTTTCCGTGGA
>JAQMYF010000009.1:18281917-18292890 GCA_030014195.1 Neosilurus mollespiculum | reverse complement strand
TACACACACACACACACACACACATTGCATATACAGACCATTGCATCATGGTCACCTAAGCCATAAATATGACCGGAACATGGCCATGAGTCTCAGAATTAAGACAGTGTTGGTTTAAAAGCAATACACTGTGTGTTAAGTAAAATTGTAAGAGGTCAGAACAAGAGCATTTCCCGTAGCCCCAATATTTATATATATATATATATATATATACACAGACACACACACACACACACACACACACACATATATATATATTAGTTTATATCAAAGATTTCTTTTCGTCCTACAACATCAGCTACAACCATTCCTCAGACTAATGACGAACACTTACGGTGAGCATGAGGAATACAAAAGCTGTAGTTCCCAACACAAGGATCTCTTTGTTCCCTTTACTCTCAGTGTGGAGCTTTTTGTAGAATGGACCAATCAGATGAGTTCTGAGGAGCCAGGAGATCAGCAGCACGACGGCGAAGGAGACGAGTACCTGAGCCAACAGCACCAGTATACGCAATCCTCCAATTAGAGCACTGCGACAGAGCAGGAACAACCAGTCAAACACCGTCACTAGCCAGATCTTCCAAAGTTAAAAAGTTATGACATGAAAAAAAAAAAAAAAGGATAAATTACACTTTAAATTCGTAATTTTCTAACCTCTAATCTGGGAAAATTGGGATGTGTTCATTGTGATGAAATTGAAAGTAAAATTGAAAACTATGATTTCTAAATAATCTTTGACCTGCATTGCATTCAAAAGGAGACAACACATTATGGGATGTTTTATCTCATGAATCGCTACCTTGTGGGTAGTAAAAGTTGGGACGGTAAAGCATTTATCACTTTGTAATATTGCCATTCCTTCTCATAGCACTTTAAATACATTTAAGGACTGAAGACACCAAGTGCTTAAATGTTTCAGGTGTGATATTGTCCCATTCTTCCTGAAAACAGGTTTTAATATGAGCAACAGTACAGAATCTTTATCACATTCATTATTTCAAATACTCCACCCATCCTCTATTAGGGAAAGGGCAGGATTGCAGGCAGGTCCGTCCAGCACTCTTCTTCCGCAGCTATGCCTTTGTAATATGTGCAGAATGTGGTTTTGCAATGTCTTGTTGAAATATACATGACTGTCCCTGGTGTTGATGTTACTCCAATATCTCAATGTGCTTTCCTGCATTTCTGCAGAAGGGTAAATTACCATCGGCAAGGGCAGTGACACAAACCCCATAAATCAAAGCTTCCTTTTTGCACAGTAAAGTTTAACTGCCTTTTTGAAAGTAACGGTTTTCCAGAGTAATCCTGATTCCATGTGGTTATATCAGCTACGAATGAATGAAGGTCCTTGATGTCCAGGATTCTTAGGTTTGTGCCCTTTCCCTTCTCGCATCCAAATTCCTCCAGCTTCCATGAACTGTTAAATAATGATATGCACCAAAGAGGCTGAAATATCCAAACCCCTTTCTTTTTTGTCTTTCCTTGAGGAACATTGGTCCTCATTCATCAGGGTCTTCTTCAGTGTAAATTTGCTCTTAAGAAAATTCCGTGTCGGATCCATGACCTTGGATTTGTTCGCAGCTGTTTTCTTAGAACGGTTGTCCTCATAAATTGATAGCCACTTGCTCGATTTAGCATACGTGAACGCGCCCCCCCATAAATCCCTTAAAAGGACATAGAGGCCTGTGGACACACAAATATCTATGTAGACGGAAACAATGGTAAATCTTTTCAAATGGTAAAAACAAAACATTGCCATTTATTGTCATGGAATCATACGCCTTCTTCCATTTCATAACACTCGACCTCAAGACTTTCCCCACTTTCTACGATGCATGTGATCGTTTCCTCTGGTCATGTGGTCTCGTTATGGTTATCATTATGGTAAGCAGACTCGGAACCAAAACAAGATGTAAAACAGGCGAATAAGAGACGTCACCAGGAAACCTTTATATATTCAGCCAAAATGAACTGATAATGGAAGATTAGGATCATATGGGATACACAGTACAAAAACAAAGACGGGTGCTTGCATGGTGTGTGTTTATATACCTGTCCATCCCACCACTTCCTGCTTGGATAAGAGTTGGCATGATCGCAATGAAAAGGCTCAACTGAACATCCTGCATCACCAACATACCCAATAAAACACTGCTATAATCCAGTTCACCTACACACACACACACACACACACACACATTTTAAACACCAAAAGACACAAGAATCTTTCTTATTTCTTTCTCTGTATCTCACACATGGCCCTGTACCTTCCTTATCCCCTCTGGACCCACCAGAAAGGAACCGTGATACGAGAGGAGTGCTGGACAGAGACAGACAGCTGCAAATGAACACTGTCTGAATAGGGTGGAGCCTAAACACCTTTCCCCATAGAAGCCCCGCCCCTACCATCAGGAGACTGAGGTAGCTGGAGCCCTGAACAGAGATCTTCCAGACCTGAAGAAGAAAAGACATTAACAAAAAAGATTACTAACCGCAGTAACATAATTCAAAACGACTTTTTTTTTTTTTGCAGTTTTAACAATTGAATTAAATCCCGATTAATAAAATTCATGTCCAGCTTTACATCATTTCACACCCAAATATCTTCGTACATTCATTCATTTTCTAAGCCACTTAATCCTAGTTAGGGTGGCGGGGAGGCTGGCGCCCATCTCACGCAAGCACTGGGAGGACGTGCATAGTCCACAAAGAAACGCCCGAGCCCGGGAATAGAACCCGGGCCTTCTTGCTGCCGCCGTGCTGCCCACCAAATATCTTGTTTCACTCAAAAATACGACGCATAATTGCACATGTTCCATTCGTTTCCACTCTGACGTCAACATTGTCTTTGAAGTCGTTACTGTGATAACAATTCCTTTATTAGGACAACGTGAAAGAGTGAGACAGATGGAAAGAATGTCATGACTAAATATGCAAAATTTCAAGGGCATGAATGAGAAGCGTGGTGACTGATTTGACTCGTGGAGACGGGAAAAAAAGAAAGAAAAGAAAATACGTTGAGAAAGGAATGCAGGCGAGTGAGACCTGCACCAATCAAGCGAGTTCCGAGTAACAAGATTTGCCCTCTAGAAATATTGCTGCACCATTTAAAATACCCTGTGAATAGACAGTGCTGTATCTTTATTCTATTTCACCACTCACTGCCAGAATAAAAACAAACAGCAGCAACATGGAACAATAATGAATAGTTTATTTCAATAGAGAACCTGAGCTCTTAATTCACTTCACTGTTCCTCCATCAACCCCGTTTACGCTGCTAGCACACCTCCGTGTATAGTGCAGGAAAGACACACCTATATCCTCGCAATGAGCATTTATAACCCATCTATAAACCTGTTTCCCTTTAAACCCCTTTAAAACCAAGAGGCTTTGTGGGCACCCCTCCAATGGATCTTTGGCGCACCCCTGTGGTTGGGAATCACTATAAAGTCAGGTAACGCCTGTTGGGCTTTTACAGCCGAGCCTACTGGCTTATCATTTTTACTGGTACTCAGTTATGCTGCTGGGTGGGCAGAAGCATACTTGTGGTTAAGACTATGCCCAGGTGGTCTAGCACGGTGGTCTAACAGGAATTCGAACCCATGACCTCTCGATCATGAGCCCAGCATCCTAACCACTACACCACCACATACATAAAAATACCAAATAAATAAATATACACATATATAAGTAGCTTCACAGCAAGAAGGACCAGGTTCGATGCCCGGCCTCTGTGCCTTTCTGTGTGGAGTTGTGTGTGCATGTTCTCCCTGTGCTTGCGTGGGTTTCCTCCGGGTACTCCGGTTTCCTCCCACAGTCAAAAAACACACACAGTATAGGCTAATTGGCTGTTTCAAATCACCCCTAGGTGTGAGAGTGAGTGTGAATGTGTGTGTTGCCCTGCAATGGTCTGGCGAGCTGTTCAGGGTGTTCCCCACCCTCAACCACAGTCGGCTGAGATAGGCGCCAGCCTCCCCGCGACCCTAATTAGGATTAATCGGCTTAGAAACTGATTGAAACGATAAATAAAACCAACCCTGGTTTAAAAACGGTGAACCTTTTAACAATTAATAACTTTTTTGCTGCCCAGAGCGGAATCACAGATTCTCAACATTTTTAATTCCTTGGCTGTACTTCCTTCAATTCATGCTGTACATTTTCGGATGGGTTTGTGTCATGGAGCAAATTACCCAAGGACGGGAAAGAACCATCAAGCCTGGAATGTAATGCACTGATATCGGCCAATCAGCTTACAGCTCTCATAATCCGGGCTAGCTTTTCTCCTACCGTTGGATACAACAGATTCTTAAATTTGTTTTTAATATAACTTGCACTTTTTTGCCAACTTTTAATCTAATGAAATGATTGGTGGTGCAAACACATGCGTTCCCTGACCTTTTGCGTGTTATGGGTACTCAGAGAAAGGTGTTTATGGAAATTCCTGCCTTTCCAAAAGCTTTCAAAAGCTTTCAAATGTCTAGTAATAATAACACGAACGGTATATAGCTCACGCCAAAGGTAATAACTTACTAGGACTGAGCACACACTCGTGGACCGCGGACGGACAAACACACACACACACACAATTTCTTGAGGAACGAAAATCGGTGCATCACAGTACCTTCCGCGTAGCTCACACGAAAGGTAATAAGTACAGATGTGCGGATTTTGAACGAATACATTGCTATGAATAGACGAGTGAGTGCACTGAATTCATCTGTTATTCATAACCCAAGGCTTTTTAAAGGGCGGAGTTATGGCCTTGTAATAAAAAAATAAACCTTATTAACCTAAATATCATGAACTGGCGCAAACAATACATGATTATTCATATGGATGGAAATTTGGACTCTCAAATTCTTTTCATTTGCGAGCTGAAAGGCTATTTAACAAACATCGACAAATATTTTGTACGTTCTAAATTTGGGTAAAAATCATGACACGACTTCTTTATTTTTTCCTATCTTTTAATTCCACCCATTTCCGGGTCCTCGCTGTGGGAATTTCGCATTGAGCCTTCACGGCGTCAGCTGTTTCCTTTACGTCAGTTTTACCGTACATTCAATAAATTTGTCTGATTGTGCCAAGCGCTGCTATCGGTGGATGTGAGTGTATGAGTTTATTTTGTCTGTAGAACTCGTGTCTCATACATAAGAACATAAAAAAGGAGTTTGTGTTTTTACCTTGTGTAGTCGCTCAGGAGAGAACTCAAGGCCGACCACAAAGAGTGTGAAGAACACACCTAACTCCCCCAGCGTCTCTACTTGTACCATGGACTAGAGGCAGGAACAGAGAGACGATACTAAAGGATTTTCATGCTTAATCAAACATAATAGTGAGTATAAACAGATATAATACTAAAACAACTGCATGCCACGTACCTTAATGCTGTTAAGCCCAGAGGGACCGAGAAGAATCCCAGAAACTATGTAGCCGAACATCGGAGGCAGTCCAACCAGCGTGCACAGCCACCCACAGGGCAGGGAAAGCATCACCACTGACACCAGGTCCTGTATAAATAAAAAGCGCATAGCTCTGTCTGAGAAAAATCTCTGAAAACAACCCCGAGCTAACAATCTTCTACAATATTCCTGCAAGCAGCGATGAGGGGGCCAAGCATCCAGAAGGACAGAGTTGCCGTGGCAACTTGACCTGAACCTGTTAAAAGTGTGGTTATAATCGCTGATTGCAGGTTTTATATCAAGTTACCAAAGACTAGGTGTAACGGCGAGATATAGGATCATATCCTATGAACATTTAATTATTTGTTCATTCACACCAGTTGTTTTTTATTGCAGTGCCTCCCAGTGGTCAAATCATTTTTTACACCCTCAGGAAAGTGACCCAAGACCGTATATCAAGTTACTGCGGACTCACTCACTTATTTGCCAAACTAATTAATCCTATGAGGGTCGTGAGGAGGCCGGTGCCTACCTTACCCGACACTGGGCGAAGATGGGGTACACCCTGAACAGCTCACCAGACCATCACAAGGCTAACACATGCACACACACATACACAACCATGTACATTTATTCACACCCAGGGGTAATTCGGAACAGCCAATTAGCCTAATGTGCACGTCTTTGGACTGTGGGAGGAAACCGGAATACCCAGATGAAACCTACGCATGCATGCACGTGGAGAAAATGCAGACTCCACAAACAAATGCCCTCGCCATGCCAGGGACTCAGACCCAGGACCTTCTCGCTGTGAGGCAGATGTGCAAATGCTGGGTTTACATGACAGCCACGATGTCCACCATGTCCACGATTCAAAAAAGCGTGGAGCACAACTGGGGCATAAAAAGGAGGCAGGGGTGCATCCATGAGATGAAACTTGCAGGAATCGTGTTTCCAAGTTCATCAAGATGCTTCGGTTCGTTTGGTGGCTTCAAACTGCTGGAACGGCAATTAAAATTTTTGAGTTTATGGTAAATCACGCCGTTAGTGCTGCCCCTGACCGAGAGCTGTGAAAGAAACCCCTCCTAAAAAAGTTTTGTCTATTGTTTCCCCTGATATCTGGTCGTTAGTACACGAGTGGCTTCTCAGTAAGAGGACATTCCGAATTTTTGTAGTGGTCATGCCCGATGCTTGTTCAGTGGATCTGCTCAATTTCCTTCTTTTCTCGGCTTCACGTTGGCTTGTTTTCCTCCCATAGGCAGATCTCTGGTCCTCATTTTGGTTCATCCTTTTTTCTTTCTTTCTTTCTTTTTTTTTTTTTTAATCAACAAATGCAGTCTTCACAAGTAAAACCCAGAGCTCAATCCAAGAGCAGAACAAGAAAAGTACAGCTAATTATTTCTTAAAGAAGCAATCTTACAGGACACACCTGGGGAACAAGAAACACCTGTCCGTCATGCATTCCAGTATTATTAACAATTAAAAATGGGTGGGTTCTAACAAATGTTGTTCAACACACCTAGATGTGAATATCAGGAAATTAAAACAAGAGCAATTTTTAATAGAAGCAATAACATTGGAAAATTGTCGCATTAATATGGTTGTGTGATTTAAATTACACTGTTTATTTACTAACACTCTCAGATTTGCTGCTTTAGGGATACCTTTCTCTCTGCCTATCAGCCAGATAGAAATTTGCCACTCGAGCATATTTGTGAGGTTATGTACGGTATGCAGAAGTGCGTGGATAGCATTTTCCTCTAATAGTTAATTTGCCCTTCTACGTAGAATGAACAGCGGTTTGAACAATTGTGCCTCAGCCTGCAGGAAGCACATCCCAGCCCTAAAACATGTGGTTTGGTGCCAGGATGGATAACTACCGGGTCAGAACACGCAAATGACCAAATTTGGGGTGGGAAATGAGATAACTAGAAAGGCACTCAGAGAGTACAGACCTCCACCAAGGTAGTATAAGCACTTAAAGTTTCCAATAATACATTCGTTTGACTTTTATATTTAACGCTTTAATCAGTGGTATTTGTGACATTGTATTCTAAAATATGTAATGGTGCCCTATCTCGGAATGTAATAAAAAAAATCCGGATCACGCTAAAAATTTCGTCGCTTCTTCGTTGGCCCACGACATCCATTTGGTTGAAATTTTGCGAAAATCCGTCCATTCGTTTTCGAGTTACTGTGGTCACAAACAGACAAACAGACAGACAAACAATCGATCTCATAATCCTTCCCCTTGGTGGAGGTAATATGACAAGCCAGACACTCTTAAACTGAAGAGCTGAGCTGGCATGAGTGCTGAGTTCAGACTCTAACCTTGATGAAGTGGTGATCAGCTCGTGGAATGGTTGAGTCCCGGGGTTTGGTCAGTATGTACTGGTTGTTCTGTGAATCGATGAGCATACTCAGCCCAAGGTCACCTTCTGCTACCTGCCACGACACATTCTTCCTCTTGTTGTCCTCTTCATCGTCCTCCACCCTCAGGACCGCTTCCACATTGACTCCCCTCATCTGAGTGAAAGACGCACAATGAGGAAGACAAGCAAAAAATAATTACGGGGTAACTTTCAAACAGAGTGGCGTGACAACAACCAACGAAGGAAAATGTGTTTCATAATAGAACAGAAGGGAGTCTGACGGCCGACCTGCTTGTTGCTGTCAAAGACGTGATCCTCGATCTCTTCCTCCAGGCGGTCAGCAGCCCTCCGAACGTCCTCAAGAATCTCGTCCAGTATGGAGAGGGTCTTGTTCTGCTCCTGAGCCGCTTTCAGCGCCTCCTGCTGGTGCTTCTCAGCCGCCACCAGCTCCACATACTCCTGCTCCTCCTATCAGGAAAGACCTTTATCACATGATCCCTATCCAGTTTCTTTCAAGCTCTCCTCAAATTTCAAAGCTTGCATATTAGGGATCAAAGTCTATATAAATATGTTTGTAAAGCTGGCTTATTAATATGCATAATATACTACCGTCGTGGGAAGACTGGAGCCTATCTCAGCCGACACTGGGCGAGGGCAGGGTACACCCTGAACAGCTCAGCAGACCATCACAGGGCAAACACACACAATCATTCACACTTTCAAATCGCCCCAGCAGTGGCACTTAGAATGTAACAGCCAGTTAGCGTTACGTGCATGTCTTTGGACTGTGGGAGGAAACCGGAGTACCCGGAGGAAACCTATGCAAGCACAGGGAGATCATGCAAACTCCACACAGAAATGCCTGAGCCGAGCCCACGATTCAAACGTTGATATTTCAGTCCTTTTTTTTATATTTCATATATATTCTACGTATTAAAAAGAAAAATATAAGCAAAGCAAAATACAAGGGGTACACCCTGAACAGCTCGCCAGACCATCACAGGGCCAACACACACATAATTACTCACACTCGCACCTAGGGACAATTTGAAACAGCCAATTAGCCTAATGTGCGTGTATTTGGACTGTGCCAGATGAAAACCCAATTAATTAACTATGGCACACGACATAATCATTAAGATCCAATCAATTTGGTGTGAATACTGTGTCTGGTATTTCTTATTCATAAAATGTAAACGTGTCTGTGTTTTTGGATCAGAGTGTCTTCGTCCGTTCATGTTTTATGTTTCAGTGTTCTTTCTTCTGTCGTTTTGCTCCTGTTCTAGCCTTGGGTTTTATTATCTAAGCCTTTTTTAAGTAAACAAAGTGCTCTTGACACACATCAGCACAACACAAATGCACATCAGTATAAAAGTTACTCTCACTAATTTGCCGAACCCCTTAATCCTACTAGGGTTATGTGGAGGCTGGAGCCTATCTCAGCCAACACTAGGTGAAGGTGGGGTCCACCCGGTACAGCTCGCTAATCCATCACACACAACCATTCACACTCGCACTCACACCTAGGGGCAATCTGGAACAACCAAGTAGCCTAATGTGCATGTCTTTGGACTGTGGGAGGAAACCGGGATACCTGGAGAAAACCCACGCAAGCACGGGGAGAGCATGCAAACTCCACACACACGCACACACAAACGTTCCAGCCTGGGACTCAAACCTAGGATCTTCTTGCTGGAAGGTAGACATGCTAAACACTACGCCGCCATGCCGTATACCACGTTTACCCTTGTGTTATACCACCTTTCCTTTTAATTAAACTTTTTAATCGCTTGGGACCTGAGGATAATAATCGTCGCAGCTCTGCAGTCCAAATTTTTGTCCAGTCCTGCTTGATACACAACTTGAGCTGCTCAACAGTCCATGGCCTCTTCTCTTCATGATGCGTCACACATTTTCAATAATAGACAGATATGAACTATAAAGCCATACTGTTGTAGGTCATGTTGGATGAGGCCTGGCACTGTCCTGCTAAAATAAGCATGGACTACTCAGGAAGAGACATTGCCTTGATACCAAAATCCCAATCAAGCACAATTGTTCTTTCACGCACATACAACTCACCCATGCCATAGGCACTGATGCACCACATACCTCCTCAGGTGCTGTGTGGCCTTTACAGATAACAATCTGGATGGCACATTTTAGCCAAAACATTCTAAAATGTGGACTCTCCTGATCACAGCACACAGTTTTACTTTCATCAGAAAGTATCTGCATAGAACCGATGTATGGCTAACAGCAGCATGACAGTTTCATGGACAGTTGAAGGTCACATTCATACAACAATGGTGATGATATGAGAGGTTTGTCCAAATTCCCCAAATCTTTTCGCAATATTGTTTACTGTAAAGGTTCAAAGGCTTAAATTCCCTGCAATCTTGTCATTTACATTTACATTTACATTTACAGCATTTGGCAGACGCTCTTATCCAGAGCGACTTTTTTATACAACCGAGCAATTGAGGGTTAAGGGCCTTGCTCAAGGGCCCAACAGTGGTAATAGTGGGGATTGAACCGCTTGACCTTCATATCTGCTGACCATTGCCTTAACCACTAAGCCACCACTACCTCTTGTCATGCTCCATCCCTGCTTTAAATGACTGAGCCAATTATAGTAATAATGTTAATTTAGGGCGGCACGCTGGCACAGTGGTTAGCACATCTGCCTCACTGCAAGCAGGTCCTGGGTTCGATTCCCAGGCTTGGGGCATTTCTGTGTGGAGTATGCATGTCCTCCACATGCTTGCGTGGGTTTCTTCTGGGTACTCCGGTTTCCTCCGACAGTCCAAAAACATTCACAGTTACAGCTAATTGGCTGTTTGAAAATTGCCCCTAGGTGTGGGTGTGAGTGTGAGTGTGAATGGTTGTATGTGTGTCATGAGATTATGATATTCACTTTAATTCTGTTTTATTTGTATAACACTGTTAATATTACGGGCGGAACAGTGGCACAGTGGTTAGCATAGCACATTAGAAAATGGATGAATGAATAAAAGAATGCTTTATTTAAAATATTAAAGTCAGTTAGATGGTTAAAGTTTTACATGAATTACAAATCACAGATACTTACTGTCTCTACAACATCGCATGGTCATTGGGGGCAGTACCTCTGGATTGGCAAACCGGGGTGGTAGTTCCCCTTTTTAAGAAGGGGGACCGGAGGGTGTGTTCCAACTAT
>JAQMYF010000009.1:18238660-18269494 GCA_030014195.1 Neosilurus mollespiculum | reverse complement strand
TCTCTCTCTCTCTCTCTCTCTCTCTCTCTCTCTCTCTCTCTCTCTCTCACTCTCTCACTCTCTCTCTCTCTCTCTCTCACACACACACACACTTTCACTCACTTAATCTCTCATGCAATCTCTCACTCACTTTCTCTCTCTCTCACTCTCTCTCTCTCTCTCTCTCACACACACTCACACTTTCACTCACTCAATCTCTCACTCACTTTCACACTTTCTCACACTTTCACTCACTTAATCTCTCACTCACTCTTTCACTCACTCTCTCTCAAACTTTCACGCAATCTCACACTTTCACTCACACTCTCTTTCTCTCACTCTCACTTGCTCTCTTTCTCTCACTCACTCACTCAATCTCTCACATTCTCTCACTCACTTTCTCACTCTCTCACGCTCACTCACTCTCACGCTCACTCACTCCTTCACTCACTCACATTCTCTCACTCACACACACTCTCACACATTCTCTCTCACTCACTCACTCACACTTTCTCACATTCTCTCACTTACTCACTCACTCACTCTCTCACTTTCTCTCACTCTCTCACATTTTCTCTCTCACTCACTCTCTAACTCACTCACTCTCTCACTCATTTGCCGAACTGTTTAATACCGTTAGGGTCACGGAGAGCCTGGAGCCAACCAACACTGAAGGCAGGGTACACCCTGAACAGCTTGCCAGACCATCGCAGAGCAACACACACACCTGGGGGCAATTTGGAACAGCCATTTATCCTAACGTGCATGTCTTTCCACTGTGGGAGGAAACCCACGCATGCGCAGAGAGAACACGCAAACTCCACACAGAAACGCCCTCGCTGATCCCAGGACTCGAACCAAGAACCTTCTTGTTGTGAGACGGGTGTGTGCTAACCGCTACACCGCCGTGCCACCCGGATTCGATTTTGTTTTTCCTTAATTAATGTAACTTGTGCTTATTTAAACAAAGGCACACAACCAATACTTCTTGAGTAAAAAGGTTCATCAGACCTCAAACCTCCTCCATTGTTATTCCTGTTAGTGTACGTGGAATATCCGAGAATTATACGGGAAATGTTCCTCCCACACTCCAAAGACGTGCACATTAGTCTAACTGGCTGTTCCAAATTGCCCCTAGGCGGGAGTGTGAATGCGAATGGTTGTGAGTGTGCTGCCCTGCAATGCACAGGCGAACTTTCCAGGGTGTGCCCTGCCTTCACCCAGAGTCGGCTGAGATAGGCGACCCTAGTAAGATTAAGCGGTTCAGTGCACTTGTGCTATAGTTCTGGTCATGTTGCAGGGCCAGGAAATTGTCGGTGCACCACGAGGCCCTTTCCAGTGGATGGGTTTCTTTTTGAAGTCTTTTTGAAGCAGCTTGTCAGTCTGCTGTGACTCCACCTCCTAAATAATGTCTGACTGTGGACCATCGTCTGTCTGGTCCCTCTCTGTAACATGGTTATATCTCTCTATTTCTTTCTCTTCTACTCTCCACCCTGTCTTTTCTTTAGACTTGGAGATGGCTGTGGCTTATTGGAACCTGGTTCTGACGGGCCGCTTCAAGTTTTTGGACCTCTGGAACACGTTCCTGCTGGTAAATTGACAGGTTCTTAGAAATAGTGTCAAAATTATGTGTTTATAAGCACTTTGATAGCTGATATATGGAAAATACTGTATATACACACAAACAATGAATTCAGTAGTACACCGTGGAATATATTTGTTGTACACGATGTACTTAATACCACATACCCAAGGAATTTTTTTTCCCCCTCTTCTTTGAAGGAGCATCACAAGCGCTCTATCCCAAAAGACACATGGAATCTTCTTTTAGACTTCGGAAACATGATTGCAGATGACATGTCAAACTATGATGAGGAAGGTGAGCTCGGCCCTTTACTTACATAGAAAGGTTTGTTTACAAAATAAATTCGAATAAGGCATGTCAGTCAGGGAGTAGTTCTGCAAAAAATTGCTACTTCCAGAATTACCCCCTTTACTCATTCCTACTAAAGTCGCCGGGATTCCTACTAAAGAGCCTGACTCTGCCGACACTGGGTGAAGACGTAAAAGTCTGTTGGGCTTTTTTACAGCCGAGCCGGAGCTCGGGGGTGGACAAAGGCACTTGTGGTTAAGACCTTGCCCAGGGGTCTTAGCACAGTGGGGGGTCTAATAGAGATTCGAACTCACGACCTCTCATTTATGAGCCCAGCACTCTAACCGCTACACCACTGGCCCGCAGGGTGAAGACATGGTATACCCTAAACAGCTCGCCAGTGTGTCACAGGGCCAACACACACACACTCACACCTAGGGGCAATTTAGAACAGCCAATTAGCCTAATGTGCACTGTTATGTCTTTGGACTGTGGGAGGAAATCAAAGTACCCAAAGGAAACCCGCACAAGCACGAAGGGAACATGCAAACTCCAGCCAGAAACGCCCTCACCCAAGCCCGGAACTTGAACCCACGGCCTTCTCGCTGTGAGGCGGATGTGCCAACCACTACGCCATTGTGCCGTCCCATGTTCAATACAGTTTGTAATTAAAAAGTATGAAAGAGGTGTAGCATTTATGCTCCATAAATATAATTTGTGTGAAATTTCTATTTTTCTTTCTCTTTTCAGGGGCGTGGCCGGTCCTCATAGATGACTTTGTGGAGTTTGCTCGGCCAATCATTACAGCAGACAAGCGCCAAAATCTATAATCACCACCTTCCTCTTGGAGAGGGAAGTGGCATCTCTCTCTGTTTAGACATTTTTATATAAAAAGTTATTTAAATAGGAAACAAAGAAAATGCAAGAGACTTAAAATATGTGAGGTCTGTGCTACCAAACATGAGATAAGTGCAGTACAATGCAGAGCCGAACACACCGCATCAGGAACGAGTCCGTGTGCATCACCACCGGGGGGCGACAGTGACGTGGAGGAATGAGGACGCAGTGCCGCCGTTTGTTTGGAGTTGCCCCTCCTTTGAGGTGACCGTGCCAGAGTTTCCATTCACCAGTTTTTACGCAGCTTTTGAACCCTAGTGGGAACTGAAATATTGCAAAAAAAAAAGATGAATGTTGGAGTGTGTGGAGTTTGCTGTTGGACGTGTGTGTTTGACTGCTATTTTTTTAATTTATTATTATGATGTTATCCTGCACCCTCTTCAGATTATTTCCCACAACATCAGCTGACGGGAAGGCGTTCAGAAACGTACGCTACATTCACCCGACATGCATGGAAACGTACCTAATTATGACAGTCTCCGTGACCTTTTACCCATCCGCCGTCCCGCAGTGTGCACAATAAAGGCATCGCCTGCAGTAGCATCTCAAGTGCCAAGGCCGAGAGCCGAGAGGGTGGAATACTGGATGATGAGGAGGAAGAGTATGTTTATTATTTTAAGTGGAAGGGAAAACACCCGAATCATTTTCATGAAGCAGTGTCACATGGAGATTGTTACAGTTATGTTTATGTTGGTTTACGTGGGCAGTGGTGGCTTAGTGATTAAGGCCCTGGCTAATTGAACCGAAGGTCGGCAGGTTCAAGCCCCAGTACCACCAAGCTTCCACTGTTGGGCCCTTGAGCAAGGCCCTTAACCCTTAACTGCTCAGTATCACATGAAAATAATAAATGTAAGGATAAGGGTGTCTGCAAAATGCCTCAAATGTTTATACAGCTTGAAAATTCGAATTTAAGTCTGTTATTGTCCGATATCGAAATCTTAACCCCTTGAGACTCAGCTGTCCCCATACGAGGACATCAGATTTTCTCCCAGCTACACTGTGTGTATGTCCTTGTAAGATCCTCATATGAGTGGCCATTGGGTAATAGGTATAGCGGTGTGGAGAAATGAGAAGACACACAACATCAGGTTTCGGGTCTTAGGAGCTTAAAGATGTGAAAAGGTTAAAAATTCATGACCATGAAGTGTGTGTGTGTGTGTGTGTGTGTGTGTGGTGGGGGCATACACAGCGATGCACAGAACACCAGCAGACGTCATATTGCTACAGTCGGTACGCGCTGTACCTAACGTGTTGAACACGTATAGAAAAAATATTGTTTCATATAGTTTAATAATGTGGCAGAAGAGTATTAGGATGAATAACCCTGAAAAACTCTTCAAGATACAATAATGGGTTTTAAGTCTGTTTTAAATCGTTAGTTTCCATTTCAGATTGATTTGATACCTGTTTTATTAAACTGTCGTGTATATTCTTGGATATACTGTCTACACATATCAAGCTGTGTAACATCAAAATTCAGAAAATGTGATCAAGTAGATAACTAACTGCTTTTTTTTTTTAACTTAAACACTAACCTGTAGTGAGAGTCTATTTTCAGTTCATAATGTTACCTTCTTTTGTGCACACGCTAACGTATATACGTTTTTGATTGTTCCTTTAGATTATTATTATTATTATATATATATATATCTTACCGAGTTCTGGACAAGGTGCTATGGTGTTCTGGTTTTTGCCTCATGTCGTTGTTTGTTCCAGATTGCCATTTTTGTCCTGTTTGATGTCATATTAATTTCCATCATGAGGACGGCAGCATTATCCTCGTGTGGTACGCTTTGCAGAGGATTTGGAATGTCGAGTCCCAGGTGGTCGAGTTCGGCTCGTCAAAGCAGTATTATTGCAAATGTAAATAAGTTTTATTTAAGGAAAAACCAGATGGCAAATCTCCATCGTTGAACCCAAGCCTGTTTGTTAGACCGTGGAGTAAAGAGGGGGATGAATAAAGCATGTTTTTAACAAAAATGATCAAGTCTACGATTAATATTTATATATATATATTGTAGTATTATTGATTTAAGTCCTGATGATGAGTTTCGTTTTATGAATTTGAATGAGAAGTTGATCTCATTTTCTTAAGCAGAACCAGGAATAAATTCAAAGATCTCATCATGTATAGGTTCAATTCCAACAGCAAGGTAGCAGTGGTGGTTCAGTGGTTAAGGCTCTGGGTTACTGATTCCAAGGTGACAGGTTCAAGTCCCATTACCTCTAAATTGCTACCGTTGGGCCCTTGATCAAGGCCCTCAACCATTAATTGTTCACTTGTACAAAAACGTAAGCCTGCCTGGATAAGGGCGTGGGCTAAATGGCATAAATGTAAATGAAGTCATGTACATTTCTGATCATATACAGAGCCTTGCATGAGTATTAATCCTCCTTGAACATGTTTTTGTAATTGACTTCTTTCCAAATTCAGGATTTTGCCCTTTTGATTTACAAAATATATCTACAAGGGCAGTGGTGGCCCGGTGGTAGGGAGCTGGATTACTGATCCCAAGGTCGAGGGTTCAAGTCCCACTATCAACGGGATGTCAGTGCCGTCCCCCCTGTGCAGCTAACTGAGAGATACTTACTGTCTATGGGGAGAGGCATGTAAAAGAACCTAAAAGAGTAGGCTGCATAGCTGTCAGCGTGTTTCTGCCCTGAGAGGTGTCCAGGGTGTACTCTGCCCTCGCCCAGAGTTGGCTGAGATGGGCACCAGCCTCCCTGCGACCCTAATTAGGGTTTAACAAATATCTCTACATTGTCTCCCTCATGGGTCAGTTGAAATGTGTCCCCCCATCCTCAGGAGCCAAGTGATTTTAAATCATGACGATTAAAATTAGAAAATCATCCAAGTCTGTAGCTGCTTTGGCAACGGGAACAAGTTGCCGCCAGGACAGCCTGCGCCTGTAGCCAGTTGCACGCACTTTCCTCGTGCTTACATGGTCACTCTCATAAAGATAAAGGGACAACACGCAAGCAAACCACTGAAAAAGAGCCACCTATTTGCCACGAACACCAGTGAAATTACCGAATAACCCAGAGGAATGCTACTGAGTATGCATAAACCCTTCTGCATGTCGACAGATGTGTCCAGGTGCCAAGCTGTGGCTGGAACAGGATGTTCTAGAACAACTAGCACCACCTCAAAAAATGGAGCAAGTTGCACCCATCGGTGTCAAGACTATGTAAAATGTGCCCGTGGTAAAACAGCTTATGAGCTCATGTACTGTACTGTGGATTAGAGCAGAAGGTGCTTTCTTTCTAAGTATGTTTTTCTGTCATGTCTTGGAAGAAGAAGACGATGGCCTAAAACTTCTCTGGTTGGGTGTATTGAGGAAAAATGAGGGGAAACATCTAACATTCAAAGGTGCAATATATTTTTTAATTGTGACAAACAAGGTTGAAAGCTGTAATTCTGCCATTTGTTGGCTGCGTAAGTTCATTCATTTTCTATTCATTAATCCTAATTAGGGTCACGGGGGGGTGGTACCCATCTCATCCGACTCTGGGCGAAGGTGGATTATGCCCTGAACGGCTCGCCAGACCATTGTAGGGCCAACACACAACCATTCACACCCACTCTCACACCTAGGGGTGATTTGACACAACCAGTCAGCCTACTGTGCATGTTTTTGGACTGTGGGAGTAAACCGGAGTTCCCGGAGAAAGCATGCAAACTCCACACAGAAACGCCCCGAGCCCGGGATTCGAACCCAGGCCTTCTTGCTGTGAGGCACCTCCGTGCCCTGGTTGGATAAGTTTTCATCCCTTTTCCTTAGTTGGTAGAACATGACACAAAGCCAAAGGCAGTCTTTGGGAAGTGGAAGCTGTCAGACTGAATAGAGAACAACAATTTTCAAGTCTTGCCATGTCTCCTCAATCACACTGATGTCATGACTGAGATTGGGCCATTCTACCCCATCCAGGTTGTTGCTTTAAACCACTCTAGTGTAGCCTTGGCAGTACGCGTAGTGCTGTTGTCCTTTTGGAAGGTGAAACTGGCTTCACCAGATCAAAATTATTGGTTGGCTGAATGGGAGGGAATATTTATGTAATCACAGCTTTGGAAATAACTCTGCTATAAATTAGATTGATTTCTCACAACATCAGTGGCTATTTCTGCATGAGATATAATTCCAGGTTCAGTTTATTCCAATGCCAGGTTGAAGACTACAAAATGTATGGGGATGCATACATAAGTATGCACCTAAGGCATTATATGTAGTTTGATGACTTATATCTGTTCTCTCTTTATTGTGGCTTTGGGAGGGGATTTATCACTGATCCTGGACCAGCTGCGGGGTTCTGGACTTGGTGCCCTAGGGATTGCCTTTTTAGGAGAAACCTGATCACAGGAACACATAGAAGGCTTGTTGATAAGAGCCTGCTGCTTGTGTGTGTGATGAATCCAGCTCTGTTGATTAGCAAGTGAATGGGAGGGGACAGAGGAGGGGATATTTGGTGGGTTTTGGTCATGCTATACACTGTAGAGCCTTCGGACACTGAAATAGCGAAGCCCAATCTGAAACTATCCCAACCGAGGAGATAAGGCAGAAAAAGCCTGGCAGTCGTGTCTCCTCCTCTAGGGTCCTGACAAGCACCTAGCCAAGAGCGCTAGTTACTACCTGTGCCTGAAGATATTTTTTGTCGATGGTCCGGGTTTGAAAAGGTATCCGATGGAGAACTTCCAAGCCGCAATGCTCCTTGGGGCGGTAGGAGATTCCCTAGGATATCGCAAGGGCCACTGGGAAAGCTGCATATCAGGGTCTCAGATACAGAAAGAGCTCTTGGCTCTTGGAGGCCTGGCAGCCCTCAAATTGGATCCAGAGAACTGGCCCTTGAGTGATGGAGCTCTGATGCACATGACCACGGCAGAGGCTCTTGTTTCAGGTAAGGTTGTGTACCTAGCTGGAAAGGAGTGCGACTACCAGAAAGAATACTTTTCAACTTCCTGATGACTGGGTCACGATTTAGATTTCTCTTTATCGCAGCTACATATCTTTACTAATGTCCGCAGTGGACTTGAACAGTGGTTAATATGCTTCATGATTAATGACAACCCTAAATCAAGAGGTTCAGGATAAAAAAATAATAGAAAAGCGATACTAATATTTGTTTTGTTTTGCCAGAATGACAACACATGACAGGTATAATCCGACTTTAGCCTCTTTTTAAAAATAAACATTTCCCATTCAAATATTACCAGAGTTTGTGCTTGTTAATACTCTTTGCAACCACTGCTACAGTGATACGATCTGACGGTTTCATATCATGCCTACAAATAAATATTAACGCATGCTTAATCTGGCCCGAATGCTTCGCCAATTTTAAACAGAACAAGTAAGAAGTAGGAAGCAAGTTGCTTTATATTGTATATCATGTGTGTAAAACCGTTTGGAGATCATCGTTAGAATATAACAGGAATAAGGTATGTGTAGGGTCCAGGTCCCATTTCCATCATTATCCCCGGTAACCATGACATGCATTTGACATGCCATTTGATCTCATAAACAGTCTCATAAACAGCTGATGACATTTACGCACATGCCTTCATAACAATAACACACGCCCTACTCACTGTGATCTCCCTCTTATTGGCGCCCAGCAATATGAGACTTTGAATTGAATTTGTCCTTCATCATCTGTAGACTCCCTTTGCACAAATACACGACTCAAGTTAGAGATAATCCTGCCATCTTTAATCCCTTACAACTTCAAGGTTAACATATCCATTACCCTGTGTCATACAACACCTAAACTCCAGTTGTCTTCAGCCAAAGATTTGCCACCAATCTGAGAATAGAACTTTGAGTGTGATCCCCTATCACACTGGGAAAATTCATTCATTCATTTTCTAAAGCTCTTAATCCTAATTAGGGTCACGGGGAGGCTGGTGCCCATCTCAGCCGACTGAACAAGGGCAGAGTACACCCTGGACAGCTCGCCAGGCCATCGCAGGGCAGAAACACGCTGACGGCAATGCAGCTACTCTTTACAAAAGTCAGCAATGGTTCTTTTACATACCTCCCACCACGGACAGTGAGAGACATGGCCAGTCTTTGATAACCCAGTTAGCTGCACTGGGTGGGTGGGGGGTTTATTTCCCTGCTTATTCTAATTATAATTTTAGTTCTACTAAGAAAAACCAGTATGGTTTTACTCTAAGTAGGGTTTTTTTTTTTTTTTCGTATGGTTAAGGGGACGAGGTTAAGCCTCTTGATAAAACCTTGAAATTAGAAACCGCCTAATCTCATCCACAGCTCTGTATTATCTCAGTTCGCATCAGCAGCCACTAAGGGAATCCCTAATACTGTTGTAGTTACGTATGAGCCCTATTTTAGGTATGTGGACAGACAGGATAGCAAGTGTGTGGTTACTGATGAGCCCCATTAATGCCCAGAAAGTATCCCTCTCCAATTGTCCCTAAATTTAGCCTGACAAACTATTGCTCAGTTGCCTGGAATGCCGATCATAAAACCACATGATGGCATGAAAATCCTAGAGACAGAAAATATGTTCACTGTTCTGATGTGATATAATTTAGCAAAAAGTGGGTAAAATGTCATAAACTTTATAACTAACTTTGCTGCATTGTAATGTTGTGTTGTCTAAGATTACTGGTGCCTGGAAGACTTATACAGAGAGGTTGTGCGGCTCTTTGTGGCAGCCATGGTGTCCCTTCAAGGCCGAACTCCTGACCCGAGCACAGCAGAAGCTTGTTCCTACCTCAAACCTGACAACTACCTGCTGGCCTGGCACACGCCGTTTAACGAAAAAGGTACACCTTTCCTCCATATCACTGATCCAGACCTGTACCGGATCTGCTAATTACTCGGCATGCATAATTATCAGTGTATGACAATGTGCGTACATACCAACGCCAACAGGTTCTGGTTCTGGAGCCGCTACAAAGGCTATGTGTGTGGGTATGCGCTACTGGCAGCCTGAAAGACTGGAAAACCTGGTAGAAGTGAGCATTGAAATAGGCCGGATGACCCACAACCACCCTATAGGTACCACATGCCACATTTCTCATCCCACAACAGGTCACAGAATCATGATTAGCCATGAAACCAACAACGGATGGTATGGCCCAGTCATTCATTCTCAAAGATACATTCAAATATAAATGAGAATTGGCCACGTGTTCAGAAGTATATGCTTCCGCTTCAGTGTTCCCTTTAAGGCCACACCCCCAGAACATCTGTAATCAAGGTGCCTAAGCTGGAACTCCAGACAGTACACCAGAAGTGTGATTGACAGGCTATGCTCGATACTTCCTGATTGGTAGTTTTGGTGATGCGTTTGCAATTGTGATTCTTCTAGAAGAAAATATTTTCTACTAATTATATAATAAATATTAATCTAATAATAATAAATGTCGCCATTTTTCAAGAACGGCATGGCAAAGAAAGAATTAATGGACTGGGGTTCTGTATACATGGAATCTGCAAGCACCTATTATGCATACTGGATACGGCATGCACTTTACAGAACACTTTCTGCATAACTTGCAAATAGAATCATATCTCTAAACCAATCACACTCAAACTCGTGTTACATAGCAGTCAGTACACACCTGCCATCGATGAAGGTGAATCTAATTATTCATTCATTCAGCAATTTCCTGAACCGCTTAATCATAATTAGGGTCGCGGGGAGGCTGGTGCCCATCTCAGCCGACTCTGGGCGAGGGCAGAGTACACCCTGGACAGCTCGCCAGGCCATCGCAGGGCAGAAACACGCTGTCGGCAATGCAGCCTACTGTTTACGAAAGTCAGCAATGGTTCTTTAACATGCATCTCACCACAGATGGGGGGACAGCACTGGGGGGACAGCAGTGACAACCTGGTGACAGTGGGGTTTGAACCCCCGACCTTGGGATCAATGTGACTCTAAATAACCCCAAATAAAGTTCATATGTTCCAGCAGCTGTTCGTTTCCTGACATCTACTTAATCGAACCTTCAAACAAAAGCTACTGTCTGCAAAGAGTTTACCAAGCACCCAGGTCATCAGGGTATCTGTCAAGGTATCAGTCAGAAGTAGGGTACAAAATTTCATTTCCACTGGACTCATGATGTCAGTGGAATGGCCTTCCTAAAAATTGCATATCTGAGTCTCATTTACGGTGCCATTTTCTGTTTGATGTTTCTTGGAAAGTACTTGCAAAGGATATAGTTTTCAGTTACTTTGCAAAGATTTTATCTCTTTCCTCATTTTATCTCACGCAGACAACAAGCAATAACGAAACATTATAAACACAGTAGATAATAGATGCATACAAAGCAATAGGTGATGTACACATAGAAGGTCCTTAATGAGGCTTATTTAGAACAGATGTGGACTCTTGTTTCATGCACAGGGTTTTTGGGATCTCTCTGTACTGCCCTGTTTGCCTCATATGCGATCCAAGGCAATCCGGTGGTCAACTGGGGCCGTGATCTCATGAAGGTGATCCCCAAGGCTGAAGATTACTGCAGGAAGACTATACGCCACATGGCAGGTTAGGAACCTAAGAACAATGTGTGACACAATGCATGTAACAAAATGACTTATAATGTAAAAACTATATATAAACTTTACAAATAATTTGTATTGTCAGCTTCAAAAATAGTGGGACAGTGTAACAAATCTTACAATTTTGTCCTGTACACCACAATAGATTTGAAATGAAGCAGTCAAGATGTGACTGTAGTATTGATTTTCAGATTTACTTTAAGGGGTTTAGGAAAAACATATTAGGTGCTGGGCTCATGATCAAGGGGTCATGGGTCCGTATCCCTGTTAGACTGTGCTAAGACTCCAGGGCAAGGTCAGAACCACAAGTGTGCCTTTTACTGGTTCCTTCTGGCGAGGTGCTGCTTCCGTCTGTTCTCGTTCTTTGACCTTTTATGAAGAAATTCTGTAGGAACAGCGTCCAGTTTTAGACGTAAAAGCTTAGGCTTCGTGCCAAGTAGTTCTGCCTGGAGGTCACGCTGATAGCAGGTCGGGTTGAAGTGGTCTTTGCAGACTACTGAACTGTGTCGAAAGGAAACGTTTTCAGAGTATGGCTCTGTGCCAATGTTATGTTATGTCTTCCATGGTTTATGTGCTTTATGACTGTGCAGCCATATGATTTGCACTCTGGCGACGCAGCTCAGCACTGGCCGATAATTTGTTATCTTAGACTGGTGTCTGCTGCACGCAACCCAGCCAAAAGAGCAAAACAACGAGTTTGCGTCAGTACCACGGTTGGAACAGCCAATGACGAAGATAAAATGTCGCTGTGCATGCTTAGTAGTAATAGTCACGCACGAGAAGTGCTGTAGGAACAAGAAGCAAGGACCATTGTTGCCTGATGACACATTGTCATGCGCAATCATTTTAAAGAGCTTGTAATACAAATTCACCACAGGTACCCTTAAAAGTTTACATTTCTTGACTTCTTCATTTCAAATCAGTTGTGGTGGTCTAAAGCAAAATCCCCAAAATTGTGACACCGTCCCAATACTTGTGGTAATGAGCTGACTGTATGCAACAAGCATGCTTTTTGAGTCTTTCTGGCCACCTTAATAGAAATGCCTCTACACAATGTTTTCTTCTGATCCACCTCAAGGTTCAGTACGTTGTGTGCGCTGAGGTTATTTACTGCTCACCACAGTTGTAAAGAGTGCTTAGTTGAGTTACTGTATCCTTCCTGTCAGCTCAAACACGTGTGGTCATTCTCCTCTACCTGACAAGACAACTGCATTCTTAAAAATGTCGCTTACTGGCGATTTCTCTGTTTTTGGACCAGCTCCATAGATTGTGGTGCCTGAAAATCCCAGGATATCAGCACTTTCTGAAATACTCAAACAACTCTATCTTGATGCTGATGGCTTATAATTAATCGATCGGATGACTGCGTGAATGAACGGGGTGTACCGGTGTTCCTATTAAAGTGGCCTGTGAATGTATGATCATGGAACTTATTTATTATTATTATAAAATGATGCAATATTTTAGGTTACCTTAATGCTACCTAGCTTTAATCATGCAAAAGAGCAGGAGTTCCCAATCCCTGTCCTGATGGACCCCCTGCCTGCACATTTTAGTGTTTTCCTTGTTCCCAACACAACCGATTTCACTAATTAGCTAAATATAACGATTTAGGCACTGCCTAAAGGTGGAGCTTCCAATAGATTTCTATTTATATTGTCCAAGGCTGGTATTATAACAGTAGCGCAGCTCCTTTAAGGAGGAACTAACTAAATAAATAAATCTCCCGGCGTCTTCTGCCTGTGTTCTGGAGCGAAAGAAGGAAAGGTTACCACCGAGTTTCCTTTTCACTGCCTTTCATTAGTTAATTTCCACATTCATCTGACTCATCCCTGTTGTTAGTGGAGTATGAGCCTCTATTTTTTGGGTTTCAGTTTGGTTTTAATAATAAATCTGTTTTTTTATTGGTGATGCAGCAGCCTTAATGAGTTTCCTGGGGTGGCATGGACACGGGACAACCGTCCAAGTCATATCCCGTGCATTAAAATGTGCGACAGGCGGTTTTTCAGGACCATGTTAGGGAACTGCTGTAATAGAATATGAGCAACCATGTGAATAATCTCTCTTTTTAGAGTACCAGGAGAAATGGTTTTACTTTGAAGCCAAGTGGCGGTTCTATTTGCAGGAGAGAGGGATTGAAGAGGAGGGACAGAACAAGCCTCTTTTTCCTAATTCTTATGATGCAGATGAGACAGATAAGGTTAGGTCTAATTATAATTATTGCATCTTGGGTACCTCAAATTTCATAAATGAATACGCACCATTGGCCGGCACAGTGGCGCAGTGGTTAGCACGTCCACCTTACGGCAAGAGGCTCCTGGGTTTGAACCTCTGGCTCGGGGAGTTTCTGTGTGGAGTTTGCATGTTTTCCTCGTGCTTGCGTCGGTTTCCTCCACGTACTCCAGTTTCCTCCCACAGTCGAAAGACATGCACCTTAGGCTAACTGGTTGTTACAAATTGCCCCTAGGTGTGAGTGTGAGTGTGTGTTGGCCCTGGTCTGGCGAGCTGTTCTCCTTTGTGTAGCCCGCCTTCGCCCAGAGTCGGCTGAGATAGGCTCCAGGCTCCCTGTGACCCTTGTAGGGTTAAGAGGTTCCGAGAATGAGTGAGTGAGAGAGATTATCCACCATTTATTGTAGAATCAACAGGCGGAGGGTTCTACTGGAATGTGTTAGGGAGTTTTTTGTTTGTTTGTTTTAGCTTTTGTCTCCTGCCTTAAATCTATCCAGTTTAATGTAATAAGTACAAACTAGCTGTATGCCTACACACACACACACACACACACACACACACCCACACACACACACACACACACACACACACACACACATACACAATGGTAAAATCCAAAGACAAACAAAAGGCTGTACATTCCAGTAGAGATGAGTAATTGTACAGGTTATGGTTATTATTGTTATGTGGGTGTGGCATGGTGGTGCACTGGATCATCTTGTTCAGTTCGATACTGACTTTATTTTGCTGTCTGTATGGAGTTTTGCAGGTTCTTCCCCAGTCTGCATAGGAGAGTAGTACAGTACATGCCAGTACGTTTAATCTGTATGTAGGTCATTTGTACTTTTGGCTCTATCTGTTCCCAGGATAGGCTCCAGATCCACACTGAACCTGTCCCTGACCCTGTCCCTGTCCCTGAATAAATACTCAACTATAGATTTCTACTGGAAGCATGATGATGCCGAACTAAAATATACAGAAAATTAGCCCTTCATTCATTAATTTGTTAATCCTGTTAGGCTCGCTGGGAGGCTGGAGCTTACCTTAGCCAACTCTGAGCGAAGGTAGAGTACAACCTGAACAGCTCGCTAGACCATGGTTTAACCAACACACACACAACTATTCACACTTATGCTCACACCTAGGATTTTGGAAGAGCTAATTAGCCTAATGTGCATGCCTTTGGACTGTGGGAGGAAACCCACGTGAACAAGAGGAGAACACCCTTGAACGCCCTTGCCGAGCCTGGGACTCGAACCCTGGACCTTCTTGCCGTGAGGGGGACGTGCTAACCACTACGCCACTGTGCGACCCTAAATTAGCGACCCATGTAGCTTATCCGCTGTTAGTAAAATCACCTGCATTAAATGTATTTGTCAGTATCATTAATTCTCAGCAAGAGTATTTATACTGAATCTCACTTAGGTGTATAAGAGCTGGAGCTCAGAAGGTCGAGGAGGACATAGGGGTCACGATGCACCCATGATCGCCTATGATGCTCTGCTGGCTGCAGGCTCAGACTGGGGCGATCTGTGCAAACGGGCCATGTTTCATGGAGGTGAGATGTCAATCTCAACCACAAAACAAATTAATTACAATAAAGTGTGTGTGTGTGTGTGTGTGTGTGTGGATAAAGGTGGTAGGAATATAATTATGCATATCTTGTGTGTTGGACCGAAATGAGAACAGAGATGAAATGAGATCTAAGATCAGCTCAAATTCTACTCTGTGTTCGTTTTCATGATGAGAATACATGTGTACTGAAATACTGAAACCTGTAACATTATCTAAGAAATATACCTAAATGACATCTAAACACTAAAACTGATGAATGAACTGTTCCAGGAGAGAGCAGTGCTACTGGTCTGATTGCTGGCTGTCTCTATGGTCTGCTTTATGGACTGGACCAAGTGCCTTCAGCGCTATACCAAAACCTGGACAAAAGGGAGAAACTAGAAGAGCTTGGAGCCAAACTGTACCACATGGCAGCTGCAGAAAAGTACATAGAGAAGTAACAGTCAAGTCCTCAGCTCGTTGTTCATACACAAGGTTCACTTGGTTCCCGAAATACACACCCACACACCCCTACTGTACCTGTTCTCAGCTTTCTATTCCCACGAACACTACAATCCTTTTTCTGTTAACAGATTTGTACATTAAATCCAGAATCAAAGCTTGGTACAGCTAACAGGAGTACTTTTTTCTACAAAAATAGACACAATCGATCAATACACTATTTAGGCAGTTTTGCTGTAACTTCAATATATATATATTGATCCATTAATTTTCTGAACCGCTTAATCCTAGTTACCGCTTATTACCGCAAATAACCGCTTAATCCATCTCAGCCGACTCTGGGCGAGGGCAGAGTACACCCTGGACAGCTCGCCAGGCCATCGCAGGGCAGAAACACGCTGACGGCAATCTAGGGGCCTACTCTTTTCGAACGACAGCAATGGAGAGTCATGTGTGAGACGTGGCTGGCATTTGATGACCCAGTTAGCTGCACTGGGGAACAGCAGTGAAACTTAGTGATAGTGGGGCTTGATCCCCCCGACCTTCAGATCAGTAAGCCAGCACCCTACCACCGGGTGACGTACTGGTTAGCATGTCCGTCTCACAGCAAGAAGCTCCTGGGTTCGAGTCCTGGGCCTGGCAAGTGGTGTTTGCATGTTCTCCCAGTGCTTGCATGGGTTTCCTCCAGATACTCGGTTTTCTTCCACAGTCCACATCTAAATTAGGTTAATTGGCTGTTTCAAATTGCCCCAGCAGAGGGCATAAATGTAAATGATTGTGTGTGTTGCCCTGTGATGGTCTGGTGAGCTGTTCTGTATGCTCCCTGTGTTTGCTCAGAGCTGGCTAATCGTAGTAGGATTAAGTGATTTGGCAAATGAGTGAATAAATGAACGACTTCTGGTCAAATTACAGTAAAGGTACTTTGTGCATGTTCAGTAAATAAAAGACTTTAAACAGACCTGACTTGGTAAGAATTTGATTTCCTACCAAAATAGTATTAACTGCAATATCATACAACCAAACAAATAGTATTCTCTAAACTTCTGATCTTTCGCAGTACATACTGTAGTATGATGTAATGTTCTTGTAATGTAATTGTTTTTAAACAGTGGACATTCCACCGGTCTGATGCTATGTGAAATGTTCCACTTCCAAAAAATGATCTAAACCCTTTATAACCATGTTACATCCCTGCTCTAGACCCTTGGAGTTTAACCAAATTCCCATTTCAGCATTGCTTTCGCTATGTGGAGGCCTCTCTACAGAGAAGAGTATCACAGATCGTCTATTGAGGATCACTGAGCATAAAGAATGGTTCTTTTATTTTATACAGAGCCTAACAGGAGATGCCTCAAGCCATCATTGTCCCAGAGACCAACATAGCAGTAAATGGAAGGACACTTAAAAGTCTTGAAACACTCAACCAGTCCAGGGGTCCATGAGGGTCTGGACTCAATGTACAGTAAATATAGAAAAGACTCATATTTTGTTGCTTTGCAGCTTGAAATTAACACTTACTCACTCACTCACTCACACACACACACACACACACACACACACATTTTTTTTTCCCCTTACGCACACTGGAATGCTCCAGGAATAGCTTTTTTTATGCTGAACTAATCAGAATTGATCACAGGTGGGAGCTTGGTGTGCAATAAAAGATAGATGGTGATTAGTCACACCTGAATAAGTTTACAAGTATTTTTAGGAGGGGTGACAATGATTCTGTATTACCTCCATCAAAAGGAGAGGTTATAAGATTGGTCGTGTGTGTGTGTGTGTGTGTGTGTGACCACAAATCTTTGGACAAATGTGGGTCTTGAGCCAATGAAGAACTGATTAAATTTGGGGTATGATCCGGATCCTGATCCAGGATGATTCTGAAGGATTTTTAACATTTGCGCAACAGGGCAAGTAAGTGGAAATCACCCAGAATGCGCCGGGAGAAAAAAATACAGAGCGCGAAAATAACTGCAGAACAGGCTATAAGGGGGCACCGTTATCTTACATCATCTGCCATGATAACCCATGTAGCTTGGTGGAGGTCTGAATTCTCTGAGTATTTCTTTCTTATTTTTATTTATAATTTCTTTGCACTAATGCTATTATATCTTTCTCTCGGCTGTTATAAGTTGCACTGAGTAAATATAGCTGGCAAACATTTGTTGTATGTGTCTTTACTTCAGGCTCAAAATGTAAATGTTTTGAATTAGAGGAGATTCTTTTCTCTACCTACCAGTATAACTAACAGTTACTGATGGAGGCTCCAGACACCAAGAAGAGGCTGGCTGGAATACCAAGAATGCATCAGTTTGTCAACCTACTATGTTCCAGCTTCTTTAGTCCATGAATCTGTCAATTACCCCAAGGACAGACTTAACCTATAAAAGAGAAGAGTGAATTTTGAATATAAAAAACAGTGACTGGTATCAAGGAAGTGCATAAATCCATTAGTGACACAGAGCAAGAAGGTAAGGGAGGGAGGTTCAGGGTGTGACATGATTGCCAAATTGCAAGCTCTTAATCATAATAAAAAGGGGTTAACGATCAGTGACAGGGATCCCGAGTGGCGCATCGACAAGGTGCATGACTATCAACCTGGAGATCGCAAGTTTGAATCCAGGTTGATATCACAGCCTTCTGTACTCGGACAAACAAAGTGATTTGGTTCAGAGGTTCCCAGTCCTGGTCCTGGAGGATCCCCTGCCTTGCACATTTTGGCGTTTTCCTTGTTTCCAAAACACCTGCTTTCAATAATGACACTCGTTCACTGACCTTTTGCGTGGCACCAACTGGCATATATAATGTCAGATCCTTGTTGCTGTATAATAGGGCCTGACGTTAGGTTACATTACATTACCTGAATGATGTGTTTACACTAATACTACTAATAACATCACTACTATTATGACAATATACAGCTCATGTGAAAGGTAATAACTCACTAGGACGGAGTGCACACTTGTGGACTGCAGAGAGACAAACACACACACACACACACACACACACAATATACTGCAGATCGAAAATCGGCACATCACAGTACCTTCCGTGTTGCTTACACAAAAGGTAATTATTTAATTAACAGCTCTTCATGAGTTGAACTGGGTGTGACGGAGGAGGGAAAGCACTAGAATGTGCAGGAAAGGTGCAGCATTTACAGCACTTGGCAGACGCTCTTATCCAGAGAGACTTAAAATGATCATTTTAATACAACTGAGCATTAAGGGCCTTGGTCAAGGGCCCAACAGTGGTGATAGTGGGGATTGAACTGCTGACCTTTTGGATCAGTAACACAGCACCTTAACCACTAAGCCACCACTGCCCTAGGTGGTCCTCCAGGACCAGATTTGGGAACATCTGATTTAGTTAGATATCATAAGGACGGATGTGCAGGTGACTTAAACTCATTGAGGTTGAAGAAAGTTACTAAAAGCTTAAGAAACATGGATTCATGGCAAGCACGAGTGTTTACTGAGACAGGTGATAAGTAAATATCACAGCTCGAAGATACACAGGAGTAATCCTGAAGAACAGCAGTAGTAAAATGCTCAATGTGCTGCTTGAGGCTAAACAAGACCTTGTTTTCCAAAAACTGGTACGCAGTGTCTGTTTACCTTTGACTCAGCAAACAGTGAGGTATGGAAGAGGTATTGAGTTTCTTCAGTGCTTTGCTGGTGGACTTCTAATCCGAGCTTGAGTATGGATTATAGTGAGGGAGACGTTACAGAAGCAGAAGCTAGCTATAGTTTTATCACTAATATTTGGCCAAAGGGGCGAGTTTGGAACATCACCTTTATGAGCAGCACTTACTGGGGCTACTACCTCATAAAAAGAATGGACAGATGCCATGTATCCTTCAAGAGATCTTTAGAAAGGTACAGCCAAGTTTGAGCTTCACTCATTGGGCCTCCAGATGATTGTTGCAAAAGACCTTTACTTACATAATGATGGAGACTAAGGTTAGCACGACTGCCTCACAGCAAGAATGTCCCGGGTTCAATTCCCGCAGTTTGCATGTTCTCCCCATGCTTGTGTGGGTTTCCTCCAGGTACACTCAGCTAATTGACTATTCCAAATCACCCCTAGGTGTGTGTGAATTTGTGTATGTGTGTTGGCCCTGCGATGACCAGGCGAGCTGTACAGGGTGTATCTTACCTTCACCCAGAGTTGCCTCCCCTCGACCATAGTTATGCGGCTTAGAAAATGAGTAAATGATGATGGAGATTTATCAGGTGATTATAAAAACATGTCCTGATGATGTTTGTCAAAAGTCCTACCTGTACGCCAGTTAAAATCACAAATAGACCATCATGCTTTTCAAATCCTCCAAAGATCCAGCAGATCACATTCCCAAGTCTTTCATCAGAGGTACTGGTATGTAAATACATGGGAACTGACAGAGAGAATCTGGGGCACATGACATCTACATTAATTATTCATTCATACGCAGAATCACTCATTCCTGCTAGAGTTGCAGGGAGGCTGGAGCCTATTTCAGCCAAGTCTGGGTGAAGATGGCATACACCCTGAACAGCCAGCCAATAAATTACTGGGTAACACACACACAACTAATTAAACTCACACCTAGGGGCAGTTTGGTACAGGCAATCAGCCTAAAGTGCATGTCTTTGGACTTTGGGAGGAAACCAGAGTACCTGAAGGAAACCCACGCAAGCACAGGAAGAACATGCAAACTCCACACAGAAATGCCCTTGCCAGGCTCCCGAGTGGTGCATCGACAAGGTGCGCGACTATCAACCCAGAGATCGCAAGTTCGAATCCAGGTTGATGCCACAGCCATCTGTGACCAGGAGTCCATGGGAGCTAATTGGCTGAGCTCTCACGGGAGGGAGGGATGGCATACGCTCACTTCCCTGTCACTCACAGCGATCATAAGCCAATCATGGGCGTCTGGGAGCTCATTCGTACGAGGGGGCGGATAGTGCTTTCCCTCTGAGTGTGTTAGGCCGCCCCCAAATACACATGCGCAGCAGTTCGAAAAGAGGCGGTAGCATCGCATGTCGCGGAGGGGGCGTGTGCTTGCTCGCGCCCCTCCCTGGTCGGTGGTGGTCGTGTGATAGGGAAGGTAAAAGTTGATGGGTGGGAATTGGATACGACTAAATTAGGGAGAAAAATGGGGAACAAATCCAAAAAAATAAAAAATAAAAAGATATGCCCTTGCCTAGCCAGGGACCTACTTTGCTTTGAGGCAGTTGTACTTACCACTATGCCACCATGCTGCTCCCTCTTCTACATCATTATTCACTGTAATCAAATCAATAAAAGACTGCCAAGATTCAGTGAGTCATAGTAGCAATAACAATAAGCAGGATATCTCATATCCCTCAGGCAAATCTTTACTGATCAGGAATCAATTCATGCAGCCAGAAGGCATCAAACAGACTTTCACAAATGATGAAGGATGAACAAAATATACTGTTATCAGATGAGTGACCAAATACGTAACGTTTATTTAAAGGGTACCTGTGGTGAGTTTGTATTACTGTCTCTTTAAAACGATCACGTATGCCAATAGTTCCATCGGACAATGTCAGTCCTTGCATCTTGTCAGGTATGGGTGAGTGCTGCCACACTACTGTTCCTACTTGCCTTCTTTATTGGCTGTTCTAGCCCTGGAAAGGACGCAAATTCGTTGTTTTGTCCTATTGGCTGGGCTGCATACAACAGACATCAGTCTAAGATAGCACATTACTGGCCAGTGATGAGCTGTGTCGCTGGCTAGTAGCAAAAGTTCCATCCTGTTTCAAGAATGCCACCATCATCCCAGTGCCCAAGAAATCTCAAATTACATTGCTCAAAGACTACGAGCCCGTTGCTCTCACTCCCATCATGATAAAGTGCTTTGAGAAGTTGGTAAAAGAGCACATCACCTCCAAACTCCCTCCCACATTCAACATCTTCCAGTTTGCCTACCATCCAAACTGCTCCACTGAGGACGCCATTGCTTTCGCTCTTCACCTGAGCCTCTCTCACCTGGAGAAGAATGTGCGGATGCTGTTCCTGGACTTTAGTTCAGCATTTAATACCATCATTCCACAGCATCTGGTAGACAAACTGGGACCCCTGGGCCTCAACACCCCACTGTGTAACTGGTTGCTGGACTTCCTCACTGAAAGACACTGAAAGACAGTCAGTTCGGGTCCGTCAGAACACCTCTAGCGTCATCATCCTTAGCACAGGCTCCTCTAAGGGGTGTGTGCTGAGCCCTTTGCTGTTCACCCTGATGACACATGACTGTGTTCCCAGGGCTGCCACCAACCACACTGTGAAGGTAGCGGAGAACATAACAGTGGTGGGCCTCATCAAAGATGACAACGACCTGGCATACAGAACGGAGGTACAGCAGCTGGTGGGCTGGAGCAGAGTCAACAACCTCATCCTGAACGTAGATAAAAGCAAGGAGATCATTGTCGACTCCAGGAAGAATCAGCCCAGCCACGCTCCACTTCTCATTAACAACACTGCTGTAGAGGTGGTCAGCAGCACTAAGTTCCTCGGGGTGCATGGATCACAATTGACCTCACCTGGTCTCTGAACTCTGCGTCAAGAGGGCACAGCAGCATCTGCACTTCCTGAGCAGGATGAGAAGAGACCACCTGAGAAGAGACCCCTACCAATCCTCACCACACTCTACAGAAGCACCATAGAGAGTATCTTGACCAGCTGCATGTCTGTGTGGTGTGGCGCTTCTGCAAAGTCAGGACAGCAAAGAAGATCTTTGCCACACCCCCATTCAGGACATTGGATCTAAGCGCTGCTTGTCTCGAGCCACGACCATTATCAGGGACCCTTCACACCCCCACCACTGACTGTTCTCCCCGCTGGCCTCTAGGAACAGGTTCTGCAGCATCCGGTGCAGGACCACCAGTTCTGTAATAATTTTTTTCCATATGCCATTAGACTGTTCAGCTCATACTAGACACATATTTCTATACTGGTCACCATGTCTTTTTTGCACAATCTTCTTTAAATTATTCTTGTATTTTCGTATTTTTCCCTACGAGAGTTGCACAGGTCACTTTCTCACAGTATTTTGCACTGCTGTAAATTCCTTAGGTCACTTTATTACTGCACCTTATAGTAATTTTTGCAGCTGTCTCTCTATATTTACAGTTTCTATATTTCAATCCTGTGCTGAGACTATTGCAACAAAATTTCTTCCTTTTTTGCACTTGCTGTACACTGACTGACAATAAAGTTGTCTAAGTCTAAGTCTAGGAAAAAGATGAAGTGCAAAGCAGACGGCTGCACAAACAACAAGCGCAGAAATCACGGAGAACATAACATCAGCACAGGGCCGTACACTGAAAAAGGTTCCTTTCGGACGCAATTCAGTAGACTCCGAGGACCACTTCAAGCCGACCTGCTATCAGCGTGTTGGCACCAAGCCCAAGCTTTTACGTCTAAAACCGGACGCTGTTTCTACGGAATTCCTTCATAAAAAGTCAAAGTAGGAGAACCGACAGGAGCGGCGCCTCGCCAAAAGGAGCCGCTACAAGGTGAGAGCCTTTAGTATGCGGGGAGTTTTATGACCTAAAATGTCACTTGTTGCTTGTTTATTTGCGCTGAACAACCCGACCCAACGAGTTCATGTCACTTCCAGAAAAAATGGTTCATCCCCCGCTAATAATCCACCGGATTAAATCACAGTGCTCTTTAATGTGATGCCAACTTATACCATGGAAGGCTGTTAGATTCAAAGTGATTCTAAATGTAGACCATCACAGAGTCAACAAACAACATATATATATAGGTTTCTTGGTTCGAGTCCCAGGCTCTGGCATCCCTGTGTAGGTGTGTGGGTTTCCTTCGGGTACTCCGGTTTCCTCCCACCGTCCAAAGACATGCACTTTAGGCTGACCGGCTGTCTAAATTGCCCGGAGTGTAGATGGTTGTGGGTGATGTCCCTGTGAAGGGTTGGCGAGCTGTTCACCAAGTGTCGGCTGAGATAGGCTCCATCCTCTCTGCGATTCTAATAGGAGAAAGCGGTTGCGCAAATGAGCAGGTGAGTGAGTGAGTGTAATTAAATTGGAGCAGTTACTTTTGTTAATAAAATCATTTTAACTGAATATGCACTCCTGCAAAACATCAAACATTAAACTTCACTGTCCTAATATTTGTGGAGGTCACCGTACCCACCCTGCTCCACATTCTCTACTCTACATTTGTAGCAATACAAAGCACTTTAAAGCTCTTTGACCTCAGCTACTGTATTTAATGATGCACAGTAAATAAAGTGAGGTCATGGAAACTCCAGTAGGAGGTTCTGTAATATGAGCAACACACTCTGTACACAAGGGAGAGGTACTGTATATCCCTCTGAAGGAAAAAGAAGCTATTATTTATGTATATTATTTTCTTTAGCAAGATCTAAGCGCATTGCTGTGTACGTACTGTATCTGATTAATAAAGTGGCTTGTTTATTTGTTAGAAATATATTGTGCATTAAAATATTTTCATGGCTAATCCCTGATACCTGTTAAACGTGGGCCTGTTCACTCTTTGTGTGTTTAAGGAGAGAACTGTTTGTTGAAACGCACCTCTCCAAGTTTTTCTACAGCCAGAATATAAAAGCTAACAATGTACTTTTCAGTGGCATGTGTGTTTCTTTTCTTTTCTTTTCTTTCATAACAATATTATATTAAAATACATAATGATGCCATTAAGCTCAGATTCTGCCGATATTGTCCATGACCTGAGTTTGACATATAAGAGCCACATGAGAAAAACTGATTTAACACACACAGGCAAGTACGGTGTCGTAGTACTTAGCATGTCTGCCTCACAGCAAGAAGGTCCGGGGTTTGATTCCCGGGCTCGGGTGTTTCTGTGTGGCGTTTGCATGTTCTCTTCGTGCTTGCGTGGGTTTCCTCCGGGTACTCCGGTTTCCTCCCACAGTCCAAAGACATGCACAGTAGGCTAATTGGCTGTTTCAAATTGTCCCTATTTGTGAGAGTGAGTGTGAATGGTTGTGAATGTGTTGGCCCTGTAATGGCCTGGCGAGATGTCCAGGGTGTACCCCACCCCTTTGCCAGAGTTGGCTGAGATGGGCGCCAGCCTCCCCGCGACCCTAATTAGGATTAAGCGGCTTAGAAAACGAAATGAATGAAGAAAATGACAGCGCCGCGGTGGCATAGTACTTCGCATTTCCGCTTCAGAGCAAGAAGGTCCTGGGTTTGGTCTGCCGACTCTGGAAGAGGGCGGGGTACACCCTGGACAGCTCGCCAGGGCATTGCAGGGCCAACACTCATTCAAACTTTCACAATCACACTCACACTTAGGGGTGCTTATTTTCAACAGCCAATTTGCCTACTGTGCATGTGTTTAGTCTGTGGGAGGAAACCTGAGTACCCGGGGGAAACCCACGCAAGCACAGGGAGAACATACATATGCCACACAGAAACAATCCGAGCCCGAGAATTGAACCTAGGAGCTTCTTGCTGTGAGGCGGACGTGCTAACGAATGCACCACCGTGCCGCCAGAGTATAAACATTTATCAACAAATTTATTTTTCTCCGGTTAAGATTTGGTGATATCTGTGAAAGTGTTTATAAATGCTAGCTCTTTGTCAAATTAGCAGCATAATTTCTGTTCAGTGCTATTCACATATGGTTGGCCTACATGTATATGTAGTAGTTGTTTACAAGAATTCAACTTATCATGATTAGTGGAAGGCAGGATACGCCGTGAACAACTCTCCAAACCATCACATTGCCAACACACACACTCAAACCTAGGGTCAAACTGAAACAGCAAATTAGCCTAATGTGCATGTCTTTGGACTGTGGGAGGAAACCGGAGTACTAGAAGGAAACCCAGGTAAGCACGGAGAGAACATGCAAACTCCACACAAAAGTGATCAAGCCTGGGACTCGAACCCAGGACCTTCTTGCTGTGAGGCGGAAAACCTCTACAGTTCTTCAGGAAGCTGCTTCCCCACCTCCTTCTGAAATGCTGACGTTAAGCTTGTTTGGCTTCCTCCTGCTATTTATGGTCCTTCTGTTCTTTTAGAAAAAATCTGAGCCCCTCCCAAAATAAAAATTGGTGAAACCCTCGCATTTACTGTCCGCTTAAACATCTCAGAAGGAAACTAAAACATGCGCTAACCTTATATTTGACACGTTGTTGTCATGATATCCGCCCTTTAAACACATCAATACGAATGACGAATCGAAAGTACTTTCAGAATTGAGATAGACGTATAAATAAATAATAAAGGCCAACATGTAGTTCATTATGATCAGTATTACTACATAAATACAGCAACATAAACATAAATACATAAAAAAGTTAAAGTGCCTGTGATGCTGATGTGATCAACATTATTACTGGACGTTTCATTGAAAAAAATAATTCAACCGTATATTTTTAGTAGGGTTGCCTTAAGAGCACACACACAAACACACACACACACACACACACACACACACACACACACACACACACACTGTAAACAAAGGTGTGTTTAATGTACAACCCAGTAGAATGTTTATACTGCACTACTAGTTAAAGTCTGTTATACTGCATTTCATTATACTTGAATGGTAATCTATTAATTTTTTGAACAAAGGAATTAAAAAAAAAAAAACCAAAAAACAACAAAAAAAAGAACGTTTGGTGTCTTGTCACAGATGAATCCTATTTCAGTCTAGGAATAGACTTAATCTGTTTCCTGGAAAGTGACCCGGATCTCAGATAATCTTACAAGGCTTATCTCCAGGAATGTATTTTATTAGACTTGTGCGAAAAAGTACAAAAAAGAAAAGTGTAAAGTAAGTTGCTAATGGTAAGTTACCATTTTACTCAATATACCACCTCACTAGGGTCGCTGGGAGGCTGGAGCCTATCTCAGCCAACACTGGATAAAGGCGGGGTACACCCGGAACAGCTCTGGAACATACATGCAACCATTCACTCTTAGGGGCAATTTGAAACAGCCAGTGAAAGTAATGTGCATGTGTTTGGACTGTAGGAGGAAACTGGAGTACGCGTAGGAAACCCACACAAGCACAAGGAAAACATGCAGACTCCACATAGAAATGCCCAGGGACACGAACCAAGGAGCTTCTTGCTGTGAGGTGTACGCGCTAACCACTACACCACCGTACTGCTAAAAAAAATTAATAATTACAAAAAATTTGTGAATACAAATAATAAAAATAATACATAGACAAATTGCCCTGTGATGGTCTGGCAAACTGTTCAGGGTGTACCCGGCCGTCGCCCAGAGTTGGCTGACATGGGCGCCAGCCTCCACGCGACCCTAATTAGGAACAAGTGACTTAGAAAATGAAGAATGAATGAATATAGACAAATTCGGAGAGATGAGGTATCTTGAGGCTTGTCCCCACCGACCTTCTGATCAGTAACCCAGAGTCTTAGCCACAGAGCCACCATTGCCTGAAGTGTATTGAGAGGATATTCAGTATATAAGTGCACTGGGAATGGCGAGCATAGGACAGGACATTATGATCTGAGCTGCAGTTCTTAGGTACAAATGCAGTTCAGACTTCTTGCTGAACAAAGAGTGAGATGTGAGTATAAGCCTGTTTTTAGGAGGTTCATATTTTTAGACATCGGACATACAGACTGGATCATCTACAGAGGTTGTGTGAAACGTTATTGTCAACATACTCAAGTGATGGTTCCAGTCAATTAATGAAATGATGCTTAATGTAAACTATACAGCATAGATGTCAAGGCCTGAGGGCCAAATCCGGCCCTCCAATGAGTTTTATGTGGCCCAAGAGACACTTCACCCTTGATTTCCCGGATTATTAGGTGGGATAGGCTGTCCGGGAACCTCAAAAGTCCAGCAGTCGCTAATGTCTGGGGTCCCTACCCTTTCACGGACATTTACCATAATCTGTCCGGCAATCACCATTATTTAGCAGCAGTCCCGGACTTTTACACACTTATCCGACACTCAATACACAATGTTGTGTTTCCACAAACTTAAGGATGTGGGTTCCGGCTCGTCGTCACCGTCCTCACTTTCACTTTCACTCTGCTCTCCCGTCACTGATGCCACTATCTGTTCATCAGACATTATTTCATGCCCCCCTGCTGCTTCATTTTCGTCCATCCACTCGGACGGGAACGGGCCGGACAGGAGGGAATTTGAAAAATCATGACCAACCGGACTTCCATCATCGATTCCGATGCATTATCGATTGCATTTTTCTGGCAATACCAAATAATGTCCGGCGCCGGATTTTGTACAGGAAATCCAAAATCCGGGAAAAAGGGGTACGGGAAATTGAGGGTGAAGTGTATATGATTATCGTATGTTCTTCGCATCAACCATTACCATGAGCTGTAATTCATCACCCATCCACTAGGTGGAGCCAATTGATTTCAAGTAAACATCCAGTCGTTCATGACTCAGGAAAGATTGCAAGCTACCTTATTACCGTCATGCACTGTCAGAAAAGGAAAGTGAATAAAGGAAAAGAGGACAAAATATTATTATAGACAAATAATATGGCCATGCAGATTTCATGGTTGCTCCATAAAGATCTACTTTAGTGTGCTTTTCTTATGTTCATGTGATGGCACGGTGGCGTAGTGATCTGCTTCGCACCAAGAAGCCCCTAGGTGCCGGTCCTCGGGTATTTCTGCTTGGAGTTTGCATGCTCTGCCTGTGCTCGAGTGCGTTTCCTCCGGGTACTCAGGTTTCTTCCCCCAGTGCAAACACATGCACATTACGCTAACTGGCAAATCTAAATTCCCCACAGGTGTGAAAGAGACTGTGACGGTAGTGTGTGTGTGTGTCTGCCCTGCGAGGGAATGGCGAGCTGTTCAGGGTGCACCACGCCTTTGCCCGGAGTCGGCTGAGATCGGCTCCAGCTTCCCAACAACCGCAGTAGGATCGAGTGGTTCAGCAAATGAATGAGTATCATTCAATCACTTATTATGTGGTGGCTCAGTGGTTAGGGCTCTGGGTTACTGATCAGGTTGGGGGTTCAAGCCCCAGTACCACCACGCTTCCACTGTTGGGCCCTTGAGTGAGGCCCTTAACCCTTAACCTGCTCAGATGAATAAAAAAAATGCTAAAGTTGCTCTGGATAAGGGAGTCTGCTGAATGCCAAAAATGCAATATGTAAATGTAAATACAAAAATGTAAATGTTGTTGCACTGTACGAGGAAACTGGCTGGAGCACCCAGAGGAAACTCCACACGAAGACCAACACCTGGGTTCAGGTCAGCATGCTAACCATTACTCCACCGAGCCGCCCTGTGTAGCATAGTATATGCTTTTTTGGGCTTTTACACCAGAGTAAAAACCTAGTGGCTCATCAGCTTATCCCCGGTTTCTGTAGTGTGAAGCGACTAGGAGTTCAACTCCTCCCGGATGGGACGCTAGTCCATCGCAGTATTTTTACTGGTACCCATTTATACTGCTGGGTGGACAGAGGCACACTTGAGGTTAAGACCGTGCCCAGGGGTCTTAGCACGGTGGGGGTCAAACGGGGATTCAAAAACATGATCTCTTGATCGTGAGCCCGGCACCCTAACCGCTACACCATATACTGCGTAGTATATACTAAAACAATTATCCACCTCAGGCTGGGTGGATATCGCTTGGACGTCCCGTCTCGGCGACTATCCCACCGTTATCCAATCACCGAGAGATACTTATTATTAATGTTCTGAACATGTTTACATATTTGGATCTCACGGATCTCCTTTTGGGTTTCCTGCTCGTATCACAACCCTGGTGTAGGAAGCCGACACATAGGGCCCACTGAGGGCGCTCTTGCGCCTGTAGAACGGCTTCCGGGAGGGGCGTGGCCTGGGGAGGCGGGACAGCTCCGCCTTGGCGGGATGATTGACGTCTGCCCTTGAGCGACTCGCCAAATAAACCGAAGAAGCGTGGTGGTGTGTGTGCGGGGAAGGAATGGTGCGGTTGTATGTTCAGATTGAGGATCAGTGAGGAGTGGATACACACAGGGACTGAGTGGGGGATTATCTCAGTGTCTCAGGACAGGACAGGTTCATGGACGTGTGTGTGTGTGTGTGTGTGTGTGTGTGTGTGATTAAACGAATCTCCTGGGGTGTATAATGTGTTGAAATCACATTATTGGTGTTTATTCATTGCATTAAGGCGCTCCTTTGATAGTAATAAACTTGCCCCTGAGCTCTTGGACTTTTATTGGGACTTGTCTCATGATTATGGACGTCAGAAGAAGGATCAGCTCCTCCTGCGAGGAATAAAGCCACTAGACGTGCCTGCTGGGGGTGAGGTTTGGTTGGGAGTATGAAGGTGAGAGAGCTGTGCGTGAAAAGAAGCTGCGGGTGAAAACGCGCACCATGGAGAGGGCGAGCGGCGCGCGCGCGTCGCACCAGCAGCCGCAACACCGCATCAACGTCCCGAGTTCAGCCAGAGAAAGAGTCTCCAGGTCTACTGCACACTCCCTCCCTTCCTTTATTTCCTCCCCCTCTCTCTCTATCTCTCTCTGTCTGTCTCTTTCAATGGCAGCAGCAAAAAAAAAAAAATAGTTTTACAACATCCACACACTTGGATGTCTCAGATTAATTGTAGAGTTGCTACATTTGACCTTTGGCTTAAAAAAAAAAAAAAAAAAAAAAGGTAATATATCTCTTTCTTCCTCTCTATCTGTTCCATGTTCCATGCATTGAGCCACTTCTGTAATTTGTGTTGCAGTGTGTACATGCATTTATACTTTATTTACCTGAGTGGTAAATATAAATGCTGCTGCAGAACCTATTCTTTATATGACAAGCACCCATTCACACTCACACTCACACTTATATCTAGGGGCAATCTGGAATAGCCAGTTAGCCTAATGTGCATGCACGTCTTCTGGACTTGTGGGAGGAAACCGGAGTACCTGGAGGGAACCCACACAAGCACGGGGAGGACATGCAAATTCCAAACAGAAGCGCCCCGAGTACTCAGACTCGAACTTGGGACCTTCTTGCTGTGAGGCGGACATGCTGGCCACTACGCCACTGTATCCAAATATCATAACACAGAAGTGATTATTAAAATTCATGAATGAACAAGGGGAAGAAGAAGATGAATGAATGTAGATTATATATATGACAAATGTTGTTTATATATGTGTATGTGTGTGTGTGTGTATATATATATATATATATATATATATATATATATATATACATACACATACACACACATATATAAACAAAATTTTGTCATATAAAATCTACATTCATTCATCTTCTTATATTTTATTTTATTTTATTTTATTCTATATATTTTCCTATTTCTATCCTTTTGCTTTTTATATAGATTTTATATT
>JAQMYF010000009.1:18211769-18237892 GCA_030014195.1 Neosilurus mollespiculum | reverse complement strand
CACTATGTGTGTGTGTGTGTATATGTATGTGTATGTGTGTGTGTGTGTGTGTGTGTGTATATATAGATCTAATGTCGGCCTGTAGGTAAGGCCGCATTAGTGAAGTAGTACTTCCTGTTTCTTCTCTTAAAGTTTCTCCGTGTCCTCCTCACTACACTGTTTTAATCCCAAGATGAATATGTAGTTAAAGTTGATGTATCTGTTCTTACTCTCCTTTGTGCACACTCTTATCGAAGTCCTTGTCTCCGCAGCGTGGATCCGTATGGCTTCGAAAGGTCTAAAGACTTTGATTACGAGTCCTATGAGGAGCTCATGTCTGAGTATTTGGCTGTTCTCACCAGAAGGTCAATTAAATGGTCGAAATTTCTGCAGGGGAAAAGTCGCATCGAGAGGAATCTTAAAGGTGAGTGTGGTTAACTTAAAGGAGCAGTGCCATAAATATTTTTTAAAAATGTATTTAAAATCTGTTGCTAAAAAAAAAGTCTAAAATGCTAGTCTATACTTGTTAAATAGCTTTTTAGCTTGCAAATCAAGAGGAGTTTGAAGTTTGCGGACCTAAAATGGAACGGATTTCATCATCAGCTCTTTGAAATCTTGTTAGGCTGAACGGTTTTCGAAGATCAAAATATCACTGCAGAGTTGTAGTAAATTGGTTGGGCCGAACAAAAAAGTTTAAGTGGTTCCGGTTGACCGACCAACCCTCCCAAAAATGGTCCGAGTCAAAAGATTTTGCACTACCTTGCTAGCACAGTTGAATTTTGTGTATTTTTGCTTGTTGACCGCCTTCACTGGCGCGGCCATCTTGGATGACGTTTTCTCTCGTTTTAGTGACAATTTAATTTAATTAAATTTTATTTATTTTCAGTGACACCTGCCGTTATTAAGTGTTTAATTAATGCCCTGAATTACTTTAATGTTTATAAAATTATTACTTTTAATGTTTATATGTAACTGATTTTCTGCTTAACTGTATTAATGTATGCAACCTTTTTTTGAGTTTGAGTTATATGATGATATACAAACAATAATTACACATTAATTCATTCACGCAAAAAAGTTGCCTACATTAACAAACTTAAGCAATTATGTTTGAATAAAAACACAAATAGTTCAAATATATGAGTTAATTCTTTAAAATAGTTATAACTTACCACACATGCCGCCACAATTCATCAGACAATCTGTTGCAAATAATTTAATGATACATAATACATTTTTGTTCCTACCTACCGAACCAGTTCAAAGTTGGTTGCATTACTGGAACCACAAATATTTTTTTGTTCGGCCTTGTATGAACTAAATTCATTTCTTTTAGCATTCATTTAGCATTTTAGCTTTTAGCATTTGATAACACCTTTAATCTTATTCAGGCTACTTTCCATAAAGAACCATGACACCGCCCCTTTAATTTAACTGAGCAATCTGATTTTTGATGTACTGTATTAATCCCGCTAGGAAACTTTGGCTGCTGCATTTAACCCTTCCAAAGTGAGCGCACACACACATAAACAGTGAGCACACACACACACACACTCTGAGCAGTGGGCTGCCACACATTGCAGCGTCCAGAGAGCAGTTGGGGGTTAGGTGCCTTGCTCAAAGGCACTTCAGCCATGAAGGTGAAGGAAGGGAAGGTGCAGCTCACTCCCCCACTGTCACACATTTTTCCTGCTGGTTCGGGAACGGTTCCAAACCCCATTCTCTAACCATTAGGCCACGGCTGCGTGAGATTTGAACTCGGACCACTGGATTCAGAGTCCAGAGTGCTAAACATTACACCGTGGATCTTCCTCTGCTTTAATTCACTTCCAGTGTATAAGCTTTGTGCTTTGGCCTCATTGGAAACAGTGTCTTTATGCAACAGCAGTGGTTTACAGTGTTGTTGATTTTTATGTGTTGATTGTTGAAGGATTCAGTAATTGGCTGATAAGTGGGTTGGAGTAGGGACAGAAATTTATTCTGTTACTCTTATTTTGAATAGTGATCACCTAGTAGCCAAAAGCCTATCATGAGAGTCACAGATGTAGATTTTCATCATTGGTTGTGAGAAAACTACACACACAAGCTACACAAACTGTAAAATGAGCCGGTACAATGGGTTAACACCAGTAATACTGGCAAAAAAAAACAAAAAACACGGAAGCATCCATCGCTTTCAGTGATCGGCGTCAGACAGAGTAGTGTTGTCCAACCCTGTTCCTGGAGATCCGCCATCCTGAGGTTTTATCTCCAACCAAAATCTAATACACCTCTTTGACCTGTTCAAGAACTTCTTCAAGGCAATAATCAGGTACTCAGGTGTGCATGATTAAGGTTGAAGATAAAACCTGCAGGAAGGTAGATCTCCAGGAACAGGGATGGCGACCACTGCAATAGAGTATAACGAAAGCCTGTCGCACACACGTCGTTTTCAGAGTAAATCCTCCTTTCACCTCAAATTACGTATTTGTTTATTCTAATTTTTTCCTCCTGGACTGTTGACAGATCATCCTGCGATTATTAAAGCCACCATTATACTCTACTGACAGCTGTTTTTTTTCCTCTTTTCTAAGCAAATCCGCTTCTAATGTACATGTTCATAGTTTTGTTTTCCTTTGAGGTAAGAGATTATTATGTACATAATAAATTATTAACTTTAGGCTGTTGGAAGAGGGACATGGCTCGACTCAAAAGCCTCAAACGTTATACAGTCCTAACCGTTAATGAAAATGTGAGAGTTCATTTAATTTTTTTTGCACCGGATCGCATTAACGTGACGTGCTAAACCCTCCACAGCCACGACAACACAAATAACACAATTTGCCTAAAGTTAAACACTACACACTGTCTGATCGCCACTCATGGATCGTGGGATATCATAGAATTTACCAGATAAAGAAATGTACTACAGCTGCAGCGACAGTTCAGCTGTCCTGTAATCTTTTAGAGAACGTTCAGGAATGAAGTTGGCTTTCGAGTGGCGCATCAACAAGGTGTGTGACTATCAACCTGGAGATCACGGTTTCGAATCCGGGTCAATGCCGCAGCCATCCGTTAGTCCATGGGAGCTAATTGGCCGAGCTCTCACGGGAGGGAGGGATGGCATACGCTTACTTCCCTGTCACTCACAGCAATCACCAGTCAATCATGGGCGTCTGTGAGCTCATGCGTACAAAGGGGCGAATACCGGTTTCCCTCCGAGTGTGTTAGGCCGCCCCCAAATATGCACGCGCAGCACTTCGAAAGGAGGCAGGTGGCAGCATTACATGTCACGGAGGGGGCATGTGCATGCGTATGCCCCTCCCTGGTTGGTGGTGGTCGTGTGATAGGGAAGACGGGTGGGCACTGGATACGACGGGGAGGGAAAAAAACAAGGAATGACGTCAAGATCGAGTATTTACACAAAGCAGCGTTCGTAATGCGACGTGCTCACTGACGGGCGTTTTTGGTGACGCTGGAACTCAAGACAGCCGATGACAGGAAGTGTCAGGAACTTTCGTGTGACCGATTCCATTCCATATTTTCTGTTCTATCAGTTAGTTATGACTAAGTTAATTGTACACAGGGTTTTTTTCCCTCCATAACAGCAACAGAGTTTACATTACTGGGCATGGGGGTGTGTCAGTAACATGTGACTGGAGGGAAATTACCAAAAACATTGCCATGATATTCAGCATGGAGCTTGTCTATTATAAGTCTTCTATTAAGGATTGCTACAACAGATCGCTAATGGGAATGGTAATAGGAACCCGAGGAAGAGGAATGGTCGGAGATGAAAGACTGCTACTGGATCAAGGCCAATGGAGAAAGCTGACAAGTGGCACCACGGCTGTTCAAGTATGAACAATCCGTTGTTGATGATAACTAGGGATGGGAATCACCAAGGAGCACCTGATACGATATTATCACGATACCTAGGTGTTGTATTGCGATTGTGTAAATATCCAGATTCAATATAAAAAAAAATTATTTGCTATTACAATTTTAAAACCTTAAATCGTGTAAAAAAAAAAAAAAAAAAAAAGCTGGTTTATTATTATTTGTCTAGAAAATTAGCAAATAATTCACTCCGACCGCACAGGATGCTGTGCTGCCTTGTAATGTGTGAATAGTTTAGAGTGCCACCTGTAGGACTATCGGGGAACAGCAACACTTTTTCGCCTCAAATTCAAAAATTCAAACATATAAATTGAAAATGGATAAAAGATCGTTTGATTTTGGAGCCTGTGTGGTCAGCGTTCTCCTTTGCCCAAGAGTCATGTCGCTGGATGGATGGAGAGGTTGGATGTTTGTAGGTTTTTATATGGACTTATCTTTGTAACCAGCAGATGAACTGATGTCAAATTTCTAAAATATTTCGTCTATATTTCCTGTTTGAAATAGATTTTTTTTTTGCGGAGCTCCTGAGCGGGGCACGATAGTCATGGAATATGACATGGATGGTTGTCCTGTGTCCCGTCAGTCACTCGCCGTCTTCTTGGGTAGAAGTTAGACTTTCCACCAACAATCTCCAGCCCTTTCGATCCTGTGCTCTCTCTGACATCTCCTGGTGTCTTTCAACTTCTTTTTTTTTTTTCCCCCATGATACTCTCAACGTTCTTCTGTCAAAGTACATATCTGATGCATTGATTCTCTTCTCGTGTTGTTTCTTTAGTGGCCATGCCTTACATCCATAGGACACCACCCGTCCCGTGCAAACAGGAAACCCTATAAGGCTGCCGTGTTGCTGAGTAGATGCTAATTGGCTGATATTTATCACACCCCCCCCCACCCAAAAAAAACCCCCAAAAAAACAAAGACAGGCTCATACACCACTACTCAGATTTGCACAGAATAAAAAAACACAATCTCACTCAGGTAGGCAGACAGACTTGAAAGAAAATAAATGTTCATGGCGCAAACACTGAAAACAGAAGCTTGACAGAATATGAACCCAGTTTAAGTAACAGATACTTAAACTAACAAGACAGGTGATACTAATGAACGCGGAAATCAGAAAGGCAGTAAAAAGCAAACCCAGGCTCAGACACCTGTCGCTAGAGACATCTGCTTTAGGCGCTGGCTAAATCTACATTTTAAGGGTATATCTGTCACAAAAATTCTGTCCCATGACTTGTGGCAGAGGTATCCTCACCGCTGTTATTAGCATCAAGTTTTGGTTATTCTTCCACAGTTATTTGTCCTCATGTTCCTCGGTTATTTCCCTGTTACTTGGAAAGAACCAGGGCAGTGGTGGCTCGGTGGTTATGGCTCTGGGTTAGTGATCCAAAGGTTCGGGGTTGAATCTCCAGTACCACCATGCTGTCACTGTTGGGCCCTTGAGCAAGGCCCTTAACCCTAAATTGCTCGGTTGTATAAAAAGAATGATAAATGTAAGTCGCTCTGGTTAAGAGTGTCTGCCAGATGCCGTAAATGTAAAGAAATAAAAACAAATACAAAAATAGCGTTTTAAATAATTTCTGATCCTCTTCATTATTGAAGTAATCCTGGAATACAAGCATTTCTACATGGCAGAAACAGACACATGCAGAGCACAGAGTCTGAGAACCTGCTGTCTTCACGGCGCTAACCACAACCTTGTATGTGTTTACTCTCCTGATAGTAAAGCGTTATGTACGGAAAGGGATCCCAAACGAACACAGAGCTTTTATCTGGATGGCAGCAAGTGGTTCCCAGGAGCAGATGGAGAGGAATCCGGGTTACTACCATTCACTCCTCCAGGCGCAGCACGACCCGAAACTGGTGGACACCATCCGCACAGGTCGGTATGACCCTCGCCTCATGATCAAGACGAAATTAGGGAATGGAAGGAGTCTGAAATGTTAGATGTGGGCCAGTGTGAATTTGCTATTAATCTGATATCAACTAAGTTCTGTACAGAAGTAACAATGATAACAGCGATTTCCTCATCATGATATAGCGTGACACGGTGGCGTAGTGGTTAGCATGTCCGCCTCACAGCAAGAAGTTCCTGGTTTTGATCTCTGGCCTTTTCTGTGTGGAATTTGCATGTCCTTTCCTGTTCTTTCCTCCGGCTACTCCGGTTTCCTTCCACGGACCAAAGACATTCACATTAGGCAAACTGGCTGTTCCAAATTGCCCCTAGGTGTGGATGTGAGTGTGAATGGTTGTTTGTTTTGCCCTGAAATGGTGCTGTTCACGGCGTACCCTGCCTTCGCCCAGTGTTGGCTGAGATAGGCTCCAAGCCTCCCCACGACCTTTTGGGTTTCCATTAGGAACTCTTATCTCGATAGTGTAACACTCTCAGACATCAAAACTTTGCGGAGGGGAGGTCATAACGTGATATTACATCATCGATGACATCATCAAAACAAATTCACACTGAAACCTTTTATCAGGAGAGGGTAATATTTTTTTAGAGCACCGCATTTAGGCAGTGCCTGAAGTTTATATTATTTACATTCTTTTAGCATTGAGCCCACACCTAAACTGCGCTTTATCCCCAGATTTGCACAGGACGTTCCCAGACAACGTGCAGTTCCGGAAGACAGCCGAGCTGTGCCTGCAGAAGCCCTTGTATAATGTTCTGTTGGCGTACGGACACCACAACAAGGCTGTGGGATACTGTCAGGTAAACAGTTCTCCACTATAAACTTTGATCTTCTTACTTTGCTGATTTAGAGCAAAATGTTCTGCAGTCAGCTGCACGATGGGCACATGTTTGTGGGAGTGACCCGGGATGTTCTAGGTCCAAGTTAATCTTTGTATTCGTGCTGGTATTTGTGACGACATGAAAAGATTAGCACGCTTTTCAGGATGATTCCTTGTAGTCAGTGTATGTCGCTTGTTTTGCAAGATATTCGTCTGGTTTCTTGGCGTGTCACCATCCAGACGCACAAAATCAAAATCTTTCGCCATGACATCATTTCTGTAGCACCCAACGTCAGATTTGCAATGCAAAGTGACTCTTTCAAATTTGCTGCCTGTGGCTTGTTCTTGTTTCATGCCTCTACAATTTTCCACAAAATTCCTCCTGAAATGTTTTAGGACCGCCCATCTGTGATGGGGGGTGGAGGGTTGGTGTGGTTTAGTCTTCCTTGGTTTTACTGAAGTTCTCTCTTCTGTGTTCGCTTCCTGTCCACAAGTTGCGCATCAGCATGAAACTTTCACAAAGTCTCAATATACTCAGAAGACAGATCGAATTCATGGCTTCATCCAAAATCAGTAGCGTTATCTTTTGGTGATTGTTCTCAGCTATGTATTTGTATAGCGTAGGTGGGCGTTGGTAGAGACTCGGCACACAGTGATGGTAGCTCATAGATTTGTCTCTTCAGGTAGAGAAGCATCATCAAAATTACAAACATTACACAATCAAGATTTCGCTGAAGCTGTAAAAAGATACAAGTAAACTTGTTTCACTTCCAACGCAACACACTTTCAACGAATACGATAAAGATTTCAGTGGAAATCTGTGCTAACTGCTAGCATAAGCCTGTAGCCTCTGAACATTCACCATGTCTTTCCATGTCTGGACGGTCTTCAAATTGACTGGTAAGGCAATTACTCTCTAGTTTAACATGGAATTTAAACCTTCTGTCCGGTTCTCTGGTGTCCTGTGATTACTGTTGTGTGTCTTCCTCCTTCTCTGTCCTTCATGATTCCTGCTCTTACAGGGGATGAACTTTATTGCTGGGTATCTCCTCATCATCACCAAAGACGAAGAGAAGTCTTTCTGGCTAATGGAGGCTCTGCTAGGCAGGATACTACCAGGTCTGTGCCATTTGCATTTATAGCAAATCTTTGAGTTCATTTGAATGTGGTGATGTCATGGAAAAGATGTCGGGGCAAGTTACTCGCCTGCATCATGTAAGGAAAACGTAAGAGATTGCTGCATGTGCTGGAATTGGGTTAGGAATGGTCCAACGCATTATTAAAACCTGTACAGATTAAAAAAAAAAAAAGCTGCACCTTTAGAAGTACTCACGGCCATCTGGATGACTCACTCATTTGGCGAGCCGCTTAATCCTATTAGGGTGGCAAAGAGGCCGGATCATCTCTCAGCTGACACTGGGCGAAGGCGGGGCACACCCGGAACACCTCGTTCCACAGACCATCGCAGGGCAGCACACGCACAACCATTCACACTCACATCCACACCTGCGGGAAATCTGGAACTGCCATTCAGCCTAATGTGCATGTCTTTGGACTGTGGGAGGAAACGGGAGTTCCCGGAGGAAACCCTCACAAGCACAGGAAGAGCATGCAAACTCCACACAGAAACGCCCCTACCAAGCCTGGGACCCAAACACAGGACCTACTCCCCCCCACAACACCTCACTATCACTATCACTATCACATCAATTAGCCTACAGTGCATGTTTTTGGACTGTGGGAGGAAACCGGAGTACCCGGAGGAAACCCTCGCAAGCACAGGGAGAACACGCAAACTCCACACATACAACGCCAGAGCCTGGGAATCGAACCCGGGACCTTCTTGCTGTGAGGCGAACATGCTAACCACTGCGCCACCGTGCCTCGACATAATGATTCATTCAGATGGAAATTTGTTTTATGAGTTGGGTTCATACATGAATTTTTGCGTGAACCGCTTAATCCTACTAGAGTCACAGGGAGGCCGGAGCCTATCTCGGCCAACACTGAGTGAAGTCGGGGTACACTCTGAACAGCTTGTCAGACCATTGCAGGGCAAAACACACACCCAACCATTTACACCTAGGGGCCAATTAGACTAATTTGCATATCTTTGGACTGTGGGAGGAAACCAGAGTACCCAGAGGAAACCCATGCAAGCATGGGGAGGATGTGCAAACCCCACACAGAATCGCACCAGGCCAGGACTTGCTAACACGATCTCAGTTTTTGAAAACCGCTCAACAAGATTTCAAAAAGTCCCTGTTGCAATCCATTGCTGTTCCCTGCATATTGGGTTGATAATTTCTTGAACTCTTTTGGTTTTGCTCAAAGGCTATTTAACAAATATAGACAGTATTTAACAAAGATGAATTGGAGTGAAAATCATGACACACCTTTTTTAATGGTGTTGAAGTCTATTTCTGTATCGGATTGCCACGGTATATAATAAAATATGGAAAAGTTCAAGGGGTTCGTGTACAAATTATTAAGAGTGCACACTTTCATTCATAAGAATCCAGGTAAACAGGGCAGAGTTGTATGCAGTATACAGCACCGTGCATGAAAATAACAGCTGATCGTTGCTCAACACCTGCAGACTCAACACTGTTTGCTCAACACATGCAGACTGTCATTGCACCACCAGTCCCTCAGTTCTCACGTTGTTATTCTGTATGTTCCCGTTACTGTACACTCACTGTATCTTTGACTGGACCTGCAGTTACAAACGTGTTTGCGTGAAATGGAGTGTGTTTAGGTGACCTGTCCGGAGCTATTCTCAGCACCTCATCTCGTTTCCCGAGCTATTAATAAACCTAGTGTCAGGTCACATGATCCTGATCTGTTCAGATCCTGTTAGCAACCAGTCATACCCTGTGAGAGAGACATGTCTCGCACTGTATCACATCACGAGTGCCTGCATTCTCTTTTACAGTAATGCTCTATCCTCTCAGAACTCGGAAGGTTGTGCAGGATTTACTGAATATTTAATGAGAAAGTTGAGCTTAAATGACACATCATACAATCAGTAATTCATCACACTGCAAGTCTGGGGTACTGGGGTATTGGACCTGGTAAATTAAATCTGCAGCATTCAACAAGAATATAAAAGGTTTGATATTACTGTGCGGTGTGAAACCATGCAGTCTGACAGGGTATGATAACATTTGTACACATTTCAGCCCACACACTTCAGAATCTCATCCAAAAATGTTCGTCAATTCATCCGTTCATCCATTACCTGTATAACTTTTATCCGTCTGGGTCACAAGGAAGATGGAGCTAATCCCAGCAGACTTGAGGCCTGGCTGGACAAGTGGGTAGAGCAAAAAATATATATAAAAAAATCACCCCCCTTCAAAATATTCTTATTTTGTTGGTTGGCTTGATCATCCCCTACTAAAATGCTTGCAAACATTATCGGGTGTAACTAATCACCTTGACCACTGCACCCCAAGCTAATTGACTTCCAACTGCGATCAACTGTAATCGTTCTGATTAGTTCAACATAAAAACAGCGCCTGAAGTACAACTGAATGCAATCAACCATGGGTGGCAAGGCACTGTCAAAAGGTTTCAGGGATATTTGACAGGCACAAGTCACGCTTTATTTATCCCGAGGAGCATAATAAGGTCCATAATCAAGAAATTGAAAGTGTTTGGTACAACTAGGACCCTTTCTGGATCAGGCCATGCCTCCAAACTGGAGGAGGAAACTGGTCGTAGAGGCTACCAAGAGGTCTATGGCAACTTTAAAGCAGTTAAAGGAATTTTTGCGAAAGATTATTCATTGTGTGTATGTGAAAACGACATCTCAAATGCTCTACAAATGTGACATGTATAGAAGGATTGCAAGAACAAAGCCAAATCTCGATTGGGCTTTGCCAAAACACACCTTGAAGATTCCGAGCCCAATTAGAAAAAGATGTTTTGGTCAGATAAGGCCAAAATTTAATTATTTGCCCTCAATGTGAAATGGTACATCTGGCGGAAAGCAAGCACAGCTTACCATCCAATAACATCATACAGATCCACCGACTGCTCATTGACGGATTTCTGATTTTCTGTAAAGAAGAGTGAGTAATTATTATGGGCAAAGTCTACATGTGGAAAGTTGGTAGCGAAGTATTGCACCAGACTCCTTGATGTGATCATCTGCCATGTCCGCCATCCAGATTCGTATGATTTTATGCTCCTTATTTATTTTTACCAAGAGGTAACCAAAAGCGGCCCTGTTCTACATACATGAGCTCATAGATGTCTGATTAGTGACTATTGACACTGAGTATAATGCACAAAGCAGGACTTTTCACAGCAACCTTTTCAGCTCCAGTCTGTAGTAAATGGTAAAAGTAGAGACCTGGGAAAATCTGATGGCGAGTCCACTTTTTAGACTGGTGATAATTACCTTTCGTGTGAGCAACACGGAAGGTACTGTGATGTGGCGATTTTTGTTCTGCAGGAAATTGTGTGTGTTTGTCTGTCCATAGTTCACGAGCGTGCGCTCGGTCCTAATAAGTTACTACCTTACGTGAGAGCTGTATATTGTTCATGTTATTATTACTAGATCTTTGAGCAGGGGTGGAATTGAACACTAGTCCGCTGGCCCGTGGCGAGTCAAAAATTTGTAGGGTGAGTGAAATTGGCTAGCAAGTCATCCTGCTGGCGACCTGACAAATCCAATAGGCAAAGAAGATACAGTGTTCCTGACTAGTAAATATGAAGGAGGACTAGTAGTTTCATAATTTCAAAAAGTGTGTTCGCTCCACCAGTAAAAGTTATTAGCCTGGCTAAGCTGTTTGTTCTTAAACCTAAATTTCATTCTTTATAGATTACTACACACCTGCCATGTTGGGCCTGAAGACAGACCAAGAAGTGCTGGGAGAGCTAGTGAAGGGTAAAGTGCCAGCTGTTTGGCAGGCCATGGTGGAACATAACGTCATGTGGACACTGGTGGTTTCACGCTGGTTCATCTGCCTCTATATTGACATCCTCCCTGTAGAGGTAAGGGTGGCATGAGAGACATGCAAGATGGGAAGGATTAGGATGGTGAAGTGAGGGAGAAGAATTAGTCTTTGAATGGTGTGTAAGAGAAAAACGACGACACTTCCTGTTTGACAGTAACAATGATGTAGAGCAGCATTTAAATCCTGAACCAGTCATTCATTTTCTAAGTCGCTTCATCCTATTTAGGGTCGCAGGGAGGCTGGCGCCCATGTCAGACGATTCTGGGAGAAGGCGGGGTACCCCTGAACTGCTCGCCAGGCCATTGCAGGGCTAACACACACACATCCATTCACACTCACACCCACACCTAGGGGCGATTTGGAACCGCCAGTCAGCCTACCGTGCATATTTTTGGACTTTGGGAGGACACTCAACGCAAGCACGGGGAGAACATGCAAATCTACACAGAAACGTCCAGAGCCCAGAAATCGAACCCAGAGCCTTCTTGCTGTGAGGCAGACGTGCGAACCACTGCGCTGCCGTGCTATCCACTGCGCTACTTTTTTCCCCGGAAGTGACGTGAAGTAGTTGGGCGGGGTTGTCCAGCACAAGTAAAAAAGCAGATCTATTCAGCGAGCCATATTTTAGGTGATCAAAAACATGTTCATCAAGCAACTATGGCAGCAATTTGGAGGAAATGGGTGTAAATGGTTACCTATTTTGTACCAGAGAGGGAGGAGTCTCTTCTGGAGATGGTGAGACGTCACATTCTAGTGACTCTGAGGATAAGAAGTCGTATTCGTGAAAAGTAGCACTTGCCATGTCCAGTGATGATGTCGCTAACTTTAGCGTAGCACAGTGTGTGGACAAGCAGAGTGATGCACTCCGCTCAACCAATCAAATGAAGTGAGCGCCACACGGAACACTGGAAGTAGCTAATAATGTTCTCCCAGCATCTGTTAAAGGAAAGAAAAACACTGTTTAAAATGATGTTGACACACAATGTACAGTCAGTAAGGACTGTAAAACAAATATCTGTGTGTGTGTGTGTGTGTGTGTGTATTTCTTTTAATTTTCAAGACTGTCCTGCGCATTTGGGACTGCCTTTTCTACGAGGGCTCGAAGATCTTGTTCCGTGTGGCGCTCACTCTCATCCGTCACAACCAGGCGCTGATCTGTCAGGCTCAGAACCTCCCGGATATCTGCGACCACTTTAAGCAGATCACCAGAGGAGCCTTTGTGGAGGACTGCCACCCGTTCATGCAGGTTGGTTGGTAGTCACTGTCCTTACCAGCACTGATATTCCACTGGTCTAAACCAAAAAAGGGATTCTACTTAAATGAATTGATTAGCGTTGGATTTACGGGTATGATGGGTATATAATGTCAGTTAGCAACTGTTTTATCCGTTTTATCGCTTCTTGCCTGTGGTAACGATTTGTCAGCCCCACTTTTTAAGCACTTTACTAGCCAGTTATTTTGTTTTTACCCTTTACCCTTAAAGTCCAAGCTTTTAATCCTAGGGTTACATGGAGCCTGGAGCCTATCTCAGCCGACACTGGGAAAGGCGGGGACAGCTCCCCAGTCCATCGCAGGTCCAACAACCATTCACACTCACCCTCACACTTAGGGGCAATTCGGACCAGCCAGTTAGCTTTATGTACATGTCTCTGGGCTGTAGGAGGAAACCGGAGCACCCAGAGGAAACCCATGCAAGCATGGGGAAAACATGCTAACTCCTTACTGAACCGGCCTCACTGAGCCTGGGATTCGAACACAGCACCTTCTTGCTGTGAGGTGGACGTGCCCACCGCTGCACCAGCATGCCGCCTGATGACGAATTTAACGCAACTTTAATATTCACACTGAATGTGAAGCGATCATGTGAGCGCTCCGCTGAACTAATCGCCAGCTGAGTCGTCAAACCATGATGAGCTGGTGTTTGTTCTTTTGGGTTCGTGCTGTACTGAGAACGAGGTGAGACCACAGGATGTTTTACTGCCCAATGCAGGAGTACCAACTCTATCACGGCCACTTTTGGATCTATTTCAGGAAGTTCCGTTTTTATAATTGTTGTCTTTTCTGTATGTGTTGCCCTTGTCAAATAGTCACACGAAATAAATCCAAGTCCCAGCCATCGACTTTTAGGGAGCGTTCACACTAGAGGTGCGATAGAAAATCGGCTGACCCGAAAAGGAAAAATTTGCGGCTGTCGCTTTTTGTTCTCAAAAAATTCTCAAATTTGTCTCGCGCCATTCGCAGCATCACATTTTGGTCACCTGGTTCGTGAACTCATCGCAAAACATTTGTTTGAAATTTCCGCGAATGTAAAACGCAAAACGAGGCTCTGACGCGGAGCAGTCTCAAACTCTTCTCCAGCAGTCCGCACATGTCGCATGAAGGCCGCGTGAAATTGTCGTTTTGCTCGCAAACTATTCGTTTTTCCTTCGCAAGGAAAAGCGACAAGTTGGAGGCTTCCACGCGGAAAGTTTGAGAAAAGTTTGAGACTTGCTGCCATCCGCCATATTCCATGTATTTTGTCATCATTTGTATTGACATTTTGTTAACACGCAAAAAAAAGCGAATGGTTTAAGAACAAAAAGCGAACAAAACGCAACCTGATTTACGACAGGAGATTTGCTTTGTTTCCCAAACATCTGCTAACCAATCGCAAATTACTCACAAATCAGTCGCAAAAATTTTCGTGCGATGTACGTATTTAAGCTGCAAAATTTTTGCTTGCATGTGGAGTCACAAAACGTCTCGACACGAATGTCAAAATTCACAAAAAATTGCAAAAAATCAATTTGTGTCACTCGCTTTTCTAGGTTCCCGCTCTAGGTATCGCGCCCCCTTATTTGTTCCAAGAAGCAGCGCCCTGGTTGGTTGAATGTTTTCCTTTCACAGATTAAACGCTGGAAAAATCTAACCTTTGAAGAAAGAACTAAATTTCTTTCTCAGATTAACCAGCATTTAGCGTTGACAAGTCATTTGCTGCCTTATGGGCCAATCAGGAGTCCTGAAGCTGTTTAACTTCTAACCAAACAAAACCAAACGGAAATGAAACAGACTTAAATACTGTAATCACATTCATCCCTGCGAGCATGCGATCTGGGCGGCGCAGTGGCGTTGTGGTTAGCACTAAAGGTCGTGGGTTCGAGTCCCGGACTCAGCGAGGGCAATTTCCCGGGTGGAGTTTACATGTTCTCCCCATGCTTGTGTGGGTTTCCTCCGGGTAATCCGGTTTCCTCCAACAGTCCAAAGACTTGCACATTAGGCTAATTTACTGTTCCAAATTGCCCCTCAGTATGTGTGTGTGTGTTTGTGTTGCCCTGCACTGGTGTGGAGAGCTGTTCAGAGTGTACCCCGTCTTCGCCCCCATGTCGGCTGAGATAGGCTCCAGCCTCCCCGCGACTCCTAAAAGAGGATTAAAGTGGTTCGGCAAATGAATGGGAGAGTAAGTATGCAATCTTCCTGGGAAGGTCAAATGTAGAGTGTTTCAGTGGTTCCTTCCTTACTGTCCTTCCTGCAGAGAATTTTTCAAGAACCCGGAAGCCTCTCCATGGCGACCATCACCAAGCTGCGGGCGGTGTGCCGAGCACGAGTTACAGCTGAGGAATCTTGACTCGCCCCCCCCTAGTGCTTCAAACATTCCAGATGTTTATTTGCACTGTCCTGTTGCTGCTGTTCCTTTCATCTGACAGCTGAAACTGCGATATGAAGTGATGATGTGAAGTACCCTGAGCGGCGTTCCGTATACGCTCGACCGCACTACAGTTAATAACAGGGTTCTGTGCTTATTTATTCAATATGGCAACCCGTACACTTCACATTTGATCGCTTAGACTTGGAGTCAGTGAACTGAGGGAGTTTGTTTTTTTGTTTTTTGTTTTGCCGGTGATGGTTCAAGTCTTTTGAATGTATAAAAATTCCTACCAAAGCTTGTCCTGGTATATTTTGGTTACTGTCCACATTTCTTGATGACTGTTTGATAAACTACTCTGAAATGAAGAGTTGCTTGATTGCACTGGGACATTTTTTTACTTTTGTTTTTTTTCCAAAGATCTGTCATTCAAGATTTTCCTCCATGTTTAAACTGGTACTTTACAGAAGATCATAAAATGCATTGTCGTTGTTTGCTGGTACAAGACATTCTGACTGGGAAATCGGTTCTCATGACACCAACATGAGACACGTTACAAACAAACACAGCAGGATGAAGAGTTTCTTGTAATACAGTGCTGCAGTTTCTACTGAAATCTGATTGTCTAGTAAATTTTTTAAGCAGACAATATTAAAATAATCTGGATTACAATCAGCACATGTATGTCTGTTTCTTATGTACCAAAGCCAACCTGATACCAATTTATGCTATTTTCTGTGTACAGAGGTCCCAATACTGAAAAATCCTGTTTCAAATATGTTTATTGTGAAATATATCATTCATCAAGGTACTTTTTCTGACATTAACATGTTTCTTTTAGAAGAGTAACACAAACAAATGGAAAAACCAACAATTAAAAATAAAAAAATTAAGAAATAATAAATAGATTAACATGCAATGAAAAAAAAAAGGCATAATATACACAAAACCCAATACAAACCACCCTCCCCTTAACCCACCCAATATCCATATCTACCCCTCCCTCCCTAGAAGTGCATTGCTACTTGGCTTTCTTGATAGGTTTCTTTATCAAGATAAAAGACCAAAGGTTGCCAAATTTTCTCAAAATCCAGGACAATCCTAAAATGCAGAATTTTAGAACGAAAATATAGCAGGTGTCATGTGGACAAGGCAACCCAGTGCTAACGGCTGCTTCTTAGCGGTTGACCACACTAGAGGTGCGATAGAAAAGCGTCTGATGCGAATATTTTTTTTGCGAATTGTGAAATTCGCATCAAGATGTTTTACATTTTGCGGCTTAAATACATATATATTATAGCGATAGTTGTGTGACAAACTTGCGATTGGTTTTGCGGATGCTTGGTGAAAATATCGAAGCTCCTGTCATAAATCAGTCGAGCAAAAAAGTTTTTTTGTTCTCAAACCATTCGCTTTTTATTCTCGCTTCATTAGCACAAACAAAATGCGAATAAAATACGAATGATGACAAAATACACGGAATATGGCGAAGGCCAGCGAGTCTTAAACTTTTCTCAGACCTTCAGCGTGGAAGTCTCCAACTTGTCGCTTTTCCTTGAGAACAAAAAACTAATCATTTGCGAGCAAAACGACAACTTTGCGCCCTTCTCACAACATGTACAGACTGTTTGAGAAGGGTTTGAGACTACTCCGTGTCAGGGCCTCGTTTTGCGACGTTCATGGAAATTTCAAGCATGTTTGAAACTTTTTTGCGACGAGTTGACGAACCAGGCGACCAAAATGCGATGGCGAGACAAATTCGAGAACATTTTCAGAATGAAAAGCCACGAATTGTTATATACGCGTCAGATGCTTTTCTATCGCGCCTCTAGTGTGAGATTTCTAAGCAGGCAGCTGAGTGTACACCAATACATAGCATTAAAATGACCTGCCTATCATTGTGTAGGTCCTACTTGTATCCATGTCGAATCCGTGCCTTAACACAAGCGCTCTGAGGGTGTGCTGTGGTTCTGCCACCAAACAGTTCACAGCACATTTTTTAATTTCTCTCTGTTGCAAGGTGGGACCTCCATGGTTTGGACTTGTTTGTCCAGAACTTCATTCCAAGATGGATTTTTCTTAAAACATTCCCGAACCATTTTTACAGTATGGCAGGTTACATTTTTCTGCTGAAGGAGGCTTTGCTCAGAACATCACACTGCTTCAGGAGACTTGCCTTCTTCCCATAATCCATTTTGTTGTTCTCTCTCGCACCCTTCTGTCCGTCTAAAAAAATGCAATTAATCAGACCAATCCGCCTTCTTCCCTTAGTCTAGTTTTTGGTGCTCACGTGCCAAATATAGCCACTTTTACTGGTGGAGAGGGGTCAAGCAATGCCCCTTCCGCATCCCACTGATCCGCAGCTAAGGCTTATGAAAATGATTAGAAAATGTTTTCTTTTTTTTTTATGTTTAAATATTTTAAAGTAGAAGATTAACAGGTAACGGATGGAGTTTCCAGTGTTGAGGTTCGTGTGCTATAATCATACCTGGAATAGTCAATATAAGATTCTTACCGAACTGCTTAATCATATTGTGGTTTCAGGAAGGATGGAGCCTATCTTCGTTGACACCAGGCGAGAGCAGGGTACACCCTGAACAGTTTGCCAGACCATCACAGGGCCAACACAAACACACAATCATTCACACTCACACCGAGGGGCAATTTGGAACAGCCAACTAGCCTAATGTGCATGTCTTTGGACTGTTTAAGGAAACCAGTGTAACCGGAGGAAACCCACACAAGCACGAGAAGAACGTGCGAACTCCACACAGGAACGCCCTTGACAATCCCGTGTGTGTGTTCGCTTCGGATGGGTTAAATGCAGAGCCGAATTTCGCTTGTGGGACCAATAAACAATGATAATGAAAAAAATTGCAGCTGGTCCTGTGGAAAAATTTTCTTCAACATGCATCCATGCAAAAATGCTCCTTGATCAACAGTTTCGGAGTTTAATTACAGAACAGCAGCACAAACAATGTGTTCACCTCATTTATTGTCTTCACCTCGCATTAAAAATGTTCTCTACAAAAATAAAACATCAGATAACTGCAGTTAGATATAGGAGCAAACCAGCAACCGAAAGGGATTAGACCGAGGAACGTTTCTGAAAAAGTGTTAAATCAGCTGAACAGGGAAGGGGTGGGGGGTTGAGAACAATTCCAAACTGCAAAGCAAAACACATGCACTGAAATGAGACACTCTGTTTGACTTTTGTCCTGCTGAGAGGACACAGAAAGGTTTCATTATGTGCTGGAGAGAATGATTATATCCCTGAAGATAATTTCAGAGTCCCTAATGCTGTACACACAGACAGCTGCGACACCCCACATTATGTAACTTCTCCCCTTAAATTAGGGGTGTCCGATCTTTTCCGCAAAGGGCCGGTGGGTGTAGGTGCAGGCTGTCACTTCGACCAAGCAGTAGCCACACACATCTGTGATCTCCCCGTGCTTGCGTGGGTTTCCTCCGGGTACTCCAGTTTCCTCACACTGTCCAAAAACATGCACGGTAGGCTAATTGGCTGTTCCAAATTCCCCCTAGGTGTGAGAGTGAGTGTGGATGGTTGTGTGTGTTGGCCCTGCAATGGCCTGGCGAGCTGTCCGGTGTGTACCCCGCCCTCGCTCAGAGTCGGCTGAGATGGGCACCAGCCTCCCTGCGACTGTAATTAGGATTAAGAGGCTTGGAAACATTGATTCATTTTCTGAACCTCTTAGTCCTAATTAGGTTCGCCGGGAGGCTGGTGCCCATCTCAGCCGACTCTGTGCGAGGGCAGAGTACAGCCTGGACAGCTCGTCAAACATTTCATTTTAAAACTTTTTTTTGGGCCAAATTCCAGCTATAGAGAGCTTTTTTATTTTCAAATTCATTTTTTTTTCAATTAAATAAAGATATCAGTGAAATTATTTGCAAAGTTGTATGAATTTAAGGTATTCTGTGTCAGCAGAAAAATTTTCACGATTTGAGCTGTGTTGGCTTTTAACATCTCCATCTTGAGATCCTAAAGCAAGGTGGTCTCACCAAGATGGCTGCCACCCGGCTTCAAAATTGAAACACATATGCAATCAAGTCATTTTTTTTGAGAACAGTGATTAAAACAGGTGGAAGGTGTGGCTACTGATTGAGTTGAAGTGAAAACCTGCACCCGCACTCACTGGTCCTTTGCAGGTAAGATCGGACACCCCTGCCCTAAAAGCATCTGCAGTTGGGTTCTGGTACACAAGCCATACCGGCTTCATATACTGGAACATGAAAACTAATTTAAGTGCATTTGAGAGTTATTCATTCATGTTTGGAGAGGACAAACCTACATTTTAGGCTATTATAGAAACTCATAGCTGTAGAGTGTGAGGTCAAAGGTCATGAGAGTGGGTGAGAGAGTAAAATAACGGGTGTGTACAGACAATCACGGTTTCCCTTTTTCCCCATCTTCAGAAAGGTCATCAAAGAAAATACAAGAAATATAATTTAAACAATAAAAACAATATGGAAAAAAAAAAGAAAAAAAAGAAAGAAAACCCATTCAAGTTCACACTCTGAGCGCCTGAACACACATCCATACTGAACAAAATCTCTTTGGTGTCTGGTGTGTCACAACTAAAAATATGAAACGGAGTCTGGATGGTGAATCGTAGATGTGTTGTAATATCTACCAGAACGTGCGAAGAACAGAAGATTTCAAATTGCTGTCAGTATGTTCTTATAAAATAAAAAATAAATCGAAATATACTGAGAGCTTTCATGTTTACTTCACTGCAAAAGGTGTTCCACCAACCAGAGAATGCTTACGTGCTTAACTTCTCCGTGAAAGAGAGAGACGGAAAGGCAGCAAGAATAAGATCTAAGAACTGGGAGAAGATACCAGAGATGTGCATCAATTATTTAACCTGAGCTTGTACGCCTTTTGTCACCCGATGCCTTTATCCCTCGAGCCTCTCTCTCTCTTTCTCATACACTCTTATGTGCTAACACTTCTTCTATTCTCCCAAAATCTGTCAAGACTCTTCACTCACCTAATTTATAGTGATGGGTCAGAGCTCAGGTCAGTCCATGTTTAAACGCCACCTTCGAAAGATGGATGAATCCAGAGTAGCAACAATTACGAACTTCTTAGCCATTTTATAACATGGTTGCAAGCTTAAACTTCCATGCGAGTAATTCCTACGTGAAACGTCTATAATACCACCCTGTAAAAGTGAGATGTTGGTACAAAGAGGTCGGCCTTATGATTAAATAATGATAAACTGGATCGAATTAAATAAAGCAAGCCCAAATTTCCTATAGAATCTGAGCATTTTCTCCGAAATGACACAGAAATCTGACAGGAGGCTCGAAATGATATTTCCCTTTGTATTATATTCCACATTCAAATGGGGTCGTGCTCACTGTACACTTTACACATCAGCCCTCTCGTCTGTTATTGGATATTTAAGTTCAGCTTGTGGTTCCTTCTATGTAACTTTGCAGTAATTTTAAATATACAGAATCTTTTCTCACTGATTTACTAACACGACTGAGGAACATGTTGATATTCCTGACAGTTTTGTCTTGTTTCTCGTGCAATTCAGCCTTTACACTGAATGCTAGGAGCTAGCTAGCTAAATGGTTAGCCGAAAGCAGTAGCTAGCTTTCATGCTTTGCATCCATATTTCCCAGTGGCCCAGTCGACCTAATCTTCTCTTGACTTTATATTTGTGTCTTTTGTTCACATCCCCATGCTGAAGCATAATCTTTTATTCGATCTGAATGTGGTTTCAATAGATAAGGGCATGCAAACTCGCAAAGTTCAAGGCCTGATGTTACTGTCAAATGAATGGCATAATAAAACTACCAGTGTGTAACCCCAGTACACCACTGCCTGTTACTGCCAACTAATTATTTTTATTTTGTCCATCTCCATGGCGATTACACCCAAACACTGAAATTTCTATTCAATGTAGACAGATATGATTTTGCTAGAAATTCACCTCCTCCTTCCATAAACAGGCATCTCAAGTGTCCAATCAGTGGCCTGCTTCTGAATACCAAATATCATGCTGCATTCAACTCAGACACCGCAAGAAAGTTTTGTGCCGGAAAAACATGAACGCAGCCATAATGGCATGTTTCCACCCCCAGCAAAGAGCTAGCCAGCTGAAACGATCCTGAGTTTAAGGGTTGATCACACTAGAGGTGCGATCGAAAAGCAACTGACACGAATGGCAATTCAAAATGTTCACAAATTTGTCTTGTTACATTCGCAGCCCCACATTTCGGTCGCCTGGTTCGAGAACTCATCGCAAACAAACAAAAAAAAAAACCCCTGAACGTGTGAAATTTCCGCGAATGTCGCAAAACGAGGCTCTGACACGGCGTAGTCTCAAACTGTTTGTAAGGAAAAGCCACAAATTGGAGACTTCCACATGGAAAGTTTGAGAAAAATTTGAGGCTTGCAGGCATCCGCCATATTCCGTGTACTTTGTCATCATTCGTATTTTATTCACGCTAATATCTAATAAAAAGCGAATGGTTTGAGAACAAAAAGCGGGGGAAAAAAAGATTTACGACAGGATATTCGCTTTCTTTTGCCAAACATCTGCAAACCGATCGTCAGTCGCTTTTCTATAGCCCCTCTAGTGTGATCTCCCCCGAACATACATTTACCTTCTCAAACCTGTATGGTAAGTGTTACAGATACAGTAACCAACTCAAGTATCTGTGTTGAATGGTCGTTTAATTTCCCTTTGCTGGTGCGAACGACCCAAATTCACATGATGTCATAGAATGAATTCAGGGTTGAGATCTTCCCGACTTTCCGAATAGGAATTCTAAGGTGGGACAGAGAGGTCTTTTATTTATTTATTTATTAATTTAATGTGTAGTCTGAGGAGGAAAAACCCAGTTAGGGTTTACTGGATCACAGCTAAGGGGAAAAACATGCCAGCAGAGTGGAAACACTTCTAAGTAATTAATGACAATTACTGGCCCATGTTTTAGTTTCAGACTGCCACCTACTGTACAGTACTATACAGGTATCACAGGTGACTCCTGCAAATCTACACTCCAAATCAGTCAGTCACTCAGTCAAGCAGTCATTCAAATGAAACTGGCAGTAATATTTAGGTGGCTTTTTTTCTTATGTACTCGAAGAGTAGGGAAGTGAATGAAGATAAAGGTTTAATCCTGAAACAAAAACTCAAACACACACACACACACACACAGTATAGTCCTAGTCAGACAATAGTATTTCAGATGGTCTGGTAGCCTGCATGACTCCTCTTCCTGCCAATCAAGTAAGCGATGAGGACTATGAGGACGAGGCCGGCCAGGGCGGCACCAACAATGATGGGTACCAGCATGTTGTCCTTCTCCATTTGACAGACATCAGCTAAACAGATCAAAAGAAGCAAAAATGCACGTGAGAATTATATTAAGGATTTTCTGCATATTGTGTTACAGAATTTAAGGTGCATATTATTCAGTCTGTGGACTAGAACATGTTATTGAATCTGATTGGACAGAAGGTGTTGACTCTTTTTCTGTAGCAGGAGTGCTGCTTGCAATGAACTCACAGGTTTATAGCACTATTTCTATACAGGATTACAGAAGAAGTGTATAGCGATTGTGCCACATTATTATTATTATTATTTTTTTAGTGGAACAGAGTTACACTATTAAAGTCAGCAGAGCTTAGTAGCTAAAATAGGCTGAGGCTAAAGTCACCGGATGTGCTCGTGCAGCCATATTGCTAGATCCAAAACATTCCCTGCTGTGGTCCTAAAAGCATGACTCCAATCGAAGCATCTCCCATTTACCTTTAAACTTCTTCAGGTTTTTATATTGTTTTATAGTCTACTATTACCTTTTAATGATGCCTTTGTGTGCACCGTTAAACTGTACAAACAGAAAGATACCAGGATGCAGGAAATCATTCCATGTGTAAGAAGCGTTTTAAGTATCTTTGTAGAATTTTTTATTTTTTTTTTGGATTTCCCCCCATTTTTCTCCCTAATTTAGTCGTATCCGTATCACATGACCACCACCGACCGGGGAGGGGCGTAAGCAAGCACATTCCCCCTCCGTGACATGCGATGCTACCACCCGCCTCTTTTCGAACTGCTGCACATGCATATTTGGGGGCGGCCTAACACACTCGGAGGAAAAGCGCTATCCGCCCCCTCGTACGAATGAGCTCACAGACGCCCATGATTGGCTGGTGATCGCTGTAAGTGACAGGGAAGTGATCGTATGCCATCCCTTCCTCCCGTGAGAGCTCGGCCAATTAGCTCCCATGGACTCACGGTCACGGATGGCTGTGGCATCAACCCGGATTCGAACTTGTGATCTCCAGGTTCTTTGTAGAATTTATACACATGTGTACTCATGTTTATTATTTTGTGACTGTGTTAATATAAAAAGTTTAGATTATGATTAACATGCATGTGATATTTAGATCCTATTATTTTAAACTATCTGGATATAAAAACAAATGTACACGTATCATATACAGTACATAATTAATACAGTACATGTATTATATTTGTAATCTGAATGGCCTATTATATAGAGAAATTTTGTATATATAGATGTATTTGTAAATTTATATTCCATATTTCCAAATTTCTTTTGTAGGCCTACTATATAGAGACAAATTGTTTTATATTTGTGAATACTCTATATTTTTATTTTTTATTAATATAGGATTAAACTATATTAGATTTTTAGATTTTTCACTATGTTAGATGTGTTGTGGTTAAGAATGGTTTTGCAAGATATTCTCAGTATATAAAACTTTTAGTACAGTGCTATATATGTGACATTTTGTCCCTCACTATGTGTATGTGTGTATGTATGTATATATATATATATATATATATATATATATACACACACACACACATACATACATATACATACACATATAATAGTAGTTAATTACTTCTTACAGCTAATTTATTATTACTGAATACATTTCAGTTATCAGGTATTTATAAAAAGATCCATCTTGACCACTTTTCTTACTATCATGCTTATGGAGCGGTCCAGATAATAGACATGGCTGTAATGTTTTGGGAGTAATAATAGGGTTGGCTGGCTTCACTTCTTCACTGGGCTGATAGGCTGAGTGCTTAATCCAGTTATATTTAGATCAGTGTTTCCAACCTACTCTTCTTCCGTTCCACTCTGTAGACACCAGATCTTTATTGTAAGCCCTACTGTACTATCAGCACTTTGAGTTGATACTTCAGTGACAGCATGGCACAAAACATAAGGAACAAAAAAAAAAGTCAAAATTTTTGTCCACACATTGCAAACAATTTTGCAGAAAATTTTCAAATAGTTTTTTTTTCCCCCTCACTGGATGGACCTGAAATATTTCCTGAAAGGGCTGGAAGGGCTGATTATGTTAAAACTGTTTATGGATGCTATAACTTTGTAAACAGACATGCATTCATTCTTTCATTCTCTAAGCCGCTTAATCCTAATTAGGGTGGAGGGGAGGCTTGCGCGTATCTCAGCTGACTCTGGGCGAAGGTGGGGTACACCCTGGACAGCTCACCAGGCCATCGCAGGGCCACCACCCATACAACCATTCATACTCACTCTCACACCTAGGGGCAATTTGGAACAGCCAATCAGTCTACTGTGCATGTTTTTGGACTGTCGGAGGAAACCAGAATACCCGGAGAAAACCCACACAAGCACGGGGAGAACATGCCAACTCCACACAGAAACGCCCCGAGCCCAGGAATCCAGGGGAGCCTTCTCACATGTAACAGACATCTCACAACCAAACTTTATGTCACTACAGAACTATAAATAGTGCAATGTTTGTTAATTAATGGGGGGAAAATGTACTGCTATTACATAAGGAGAATAAAACAGCTCGGAAAAGTCCATTACAGAATCTATTTAAGTTCAAGGTGCTCACAGTGACCTCTCTCGGCTCTCATCGTTCCCGATTATTTGAACTTTATTCCTTGCTTTAAAAGATTCCAGGTATTCCCTGACACAGACTCCCTTTATTACAACTGCCAGTGATGAGCGTCTGCGATCATATATGTGTTATGTGGAGAAGAGGCGGATGCATGGATGAACACGGCTTTGAGAGTGACACAGAGCATGTTATAGGGATGTTATGAACCCCACTCTACCTGGTCCAAACTGGCTGTTGTGGAGGCCGAAGGGCTGCACCTGCAGGTTAAAGGTGTTTAGAGAGAAACTGCTGACCACAGGAAGAACCTCCTCAAATTTGCACATGTACGAGTGGCCCAGGGTTGCCTGCATGTACTGGAGACTGGTGTTGCTGATGCTGAGTGGAGCTAAAGAAACCAGCGCACACACACACACACACACACAAAGAGCTAAATGTTGGAGATCATTTTTAATCCACATATGTTATTATTGCATAGATCACAAGTGTCAAACTCAAGACCCGTGGGTCAAATCCGACCCGCCAACTCATTTTACGTGGCCCGCGAAAGCTTTTAAAGGATATGTGACCCTCCAGAAAAAAACAGTCGGAACTCGCCTGACCCAGGTAAGCAGCTCAGAATAACGTCACCTTTCATTTCCCACTTCCTACTTGGAGGCCGCTTATGTCCTAATGTCGCGCGCTGTTAGCGGCTAGCATGCACGCGGGGTTGGGGGTTTCTAAACCAGTTTCAGAGTGTACATAACCGTTAGATGATAATTTCATACAGTGTGTTGTACACTCGAAAACTAGTTTTGAACTGAACTCCCGTACCACGTGCACGCTAGACGCTAACAGCCAAAACAGGGCTCCCGAGTGGCGCGAGTTCGAATCCGGGTTGATGCCACAGCCATCCATCCGTGACCAGGAGTCCATGGGAGCTAACTGGCTGAGCTCTCATGGGTGAGAGCTGTGGTGGTGGTTGTGTGGTAGGTAAGGAAGGCAACACTTGGAAGGTGGGAATTGGACATGAATAAAATTAGGGGAGAAA
>JAQMYF010000009.1:18189033-18208510 GCA_030014195.1 Neosilurus mollespiculum | reverse complement strand
AAATAAATAAATCAATAAATCAATCAATCAATCAATCAATCAATCAATCAATCAATCAATCAATCAATCAATCAATCAATCAATCTCATTGGGCCCATGCCCGCTGTAGGCTCAGTGGCTGACACTCTTGTCGTTGTAACCCATCTGCCTCAAGGTTTCACATGCTAAGCTTACAGAGATGCTTTTCTCGCCATTTCCTTATACACATATATATGGAACAACAGTAGTTACCCTGGAGCTCACAAGTTCAGGCCACTGGTGATGAATCCATCCATGGCTCAGAGTCCTTGAAATCCAGTTGGCTGAGCCAGAATCCCAGGCTGGGAGGCAGGGTGTTCATACGCTCCATCATACATTAAACTAGCTCATCATTTCCATTTACGCCATTTGGCAGACGCTCTTATCCAGAGTGACTTACAGTTATCATTTTATTATACAACTAAACAATTAAGGGTTAAGGGCCTTGCTCAAGGGCCCAACAGTGGTGGTACTGGGGACTTAACCCCCGATATTTGGATCAGTAGTCCACTGCCTTAACTACTGTCCCTGGTTATTAGCTGTCATGTGATGAAGATGCTTTATTTAATAGGTGGCATTAGGTCATGGCAAAATTGGCATAGGGGCACTTCAAATTCAGATTAGACTTGACCTGTGTTTACATAATTCTATGCCCTGCTGCCACATTGGATTGGATAATCGCAAGTCATAACAGAACCTTAAATGTAACCATGACAAGCCAGTCTAATTTACATCTCACTCTGATTAGAGTGGCATCACAGACCATCACAGGGACGAAACAAACACACAACCATTCATACTCACACCTAGGGGCAATTTGGAACAGCCATGCAGCCTAACGTGCATGTTATTGGACTGTGGGAAGAAACCGGAGTACCCGGAGGAAACCTACACAGGAACACCCCGAGCCAAGGCGGACATGGTAACCACTACACCACCATATATATATATATATATATATATATATATATAGTATTAAGCTCTCTAAATTCCCTGTACTCCTTTCTGAGGGGAAAAAAAACAACTTTATTTGAAACAATAATACGACAGAATGCACTACGACGCGTCTGCATGACAGAAGGTTGTGTGTGGTGTTTCTTACTCTTGTTGGAAGACTGAGGGAAGGTGGTGTTGTCACTCAGGTTGTAGCTCAGAATAAGGTCGGCCACACGATACGTTTGACCACTGCGGGAGAACACCAAGCTCAGAGAGTGACCGTCACCGAAGGAGGCCTGCAGCTGAGGAGAAACTTCTCCTTCTCCACAGGAGCTGCCGTTTCCCACTGCTGATGAATCCGGGAGCGGCACAACCACTGTTCCCTGCTCGCAGGAACACAGAGGCGCACATAAACACTGAACTCAGGAAAGCACTCAAACACGCACAAAGTTTATAAATAATAAAGTAAATAAATAAATAAATCAAAATTACAGTTCACACAATTAAGCAAACGGTCATGTGATCAACATATTTGAATGTAGAGGCATAAACTGGGTCTGTGTATGAAACGCAGTAGTTTAAATATAGACATATGTGTATATATACAAGAAACTCTTCATGCTCATCCAGGAGTTAACATCTGTCAATCACATCTGTATGGGATGAGAACTCATGCTATCATAGATAGTGTTTTATGAATGCTTAATATGGCCATAACCTACAGGGTGACCCAACAAAACCCCCCACATTTCAAAGGTTAATTAAAAAAATGGTTAAAGAGAATCAAATTATTATTTTCACGCATGAAACTTCATTCAATACAGTTCTTATTCATTATGTTTTAAAGATGAAATCCTCCAGATAGCGGTCATCGTTGTCTATACACACTCGGAGGTGATTTCTGAAGGCCGTCACGGCTCGACGGGTCACGTCGGGTGGAACAGCGGCGATCTCCTGAAGAATAGCATCCTTAAGGGCTTTAAGAGTTTGGGGATCGATGAGTATACACTCGTGATTTATGCCCCTTTCTCACCAATGCAACTTGACTCACGAAAGTTTTCGGAAATACTTCCGCGGAACAATGCTTGACTGTTGTCGCATGTAGCACAAGTTGCCGCAGAGGACCGTCAGCACCGCAGCCTTCTGCAGCTACTCGGAGTAAATTCTAAAGTTTCATTTTTTCCCGCCACATTTCTGAGGAAAGACCGAAAACGTCTGATTTCCACGTGACAACGCGACACCACCGCCAGTGCAGTATGACCACCGTCAACGTGTGAACACTGACAAGCACTGGTGGTACCACACGATGCTTACGGTGATCATACGTCTTTTTACCACGATATAAAAGGCTGTGAATCTTCACCTCAGCTACTGCCGCAAGGAAGAGGACGAGGGGGAAAAAATTGTTACGCGTGAAAGTTGCATCGGTGAGAAAGGGGTATCAGGATTGCACCATAGAAAAGGAAAAATTTTTTTTTTAAAAATCACAAAGGGGTGAGGTCAGGGGAACGGGCCGAACACCCAACATCGCCACGACCTTCATCTTACTGAAAGGAAATGAACTTTTATTTATCCGTCACAGTGGTTAACAGCACTAAGTAAGAAACAATTACTGAATGAGGCAAAGTATGATATTGAAAATTATTCAGGTGAAGGGGGTTTTATCTGCCGAGGCCAAACACTGAGCGGATAACACCCTCCGGGATCGGAATACTTCTCCGTATCATACAAACCCGAATTCTATAATGCTTTGTTATTAATTCCGTCATCAGTGATGGATAAGGCAGCTCGTAGAACAATACCAAGAATTATTATTCAATTAAGAGATCTGCTCGTTTCTGATGAATGAAGGTGTGTGTATGTGTATGTGTGTGTGTGTGTGTGTACATACAGTCCCGTTGAGGATGGGGTATACGATGGTGAAGTTGGCCGAGACCTCTGCTTTGATGCAGGTCGAATTTCCATCCCTTACTTCAAGTACTACGGTGTGCGCTGTAGCCAGCCAGCCTGTAACACAGAAAGTATCATCAGGTTTCATCTTCCTTTTCCTCCTGTAACAACGTACACAGATATGGACACCAGCGCATAAAGGTTAATGACCACCAGAGGGCACTACAGGCTCATGTTGAAGTACCTCGTAAAACACGACATTGTAGAGTTACGTGCTGTTTCATGCTTTAGTGGTGGCAGCTCACACAGTTTAAATCAGATATACTGTTTCCTGCAGCAGCGTTTTAATAAATCATACAAGATATACAGACAATATTATAATTTTTTTTGGTTACGCTAATTTGGTTTTAGAGTTTTTAAGTTATGAATCCTACATTAAAAGAGTCAGCACAAAACCACTGTAGATTTATAGTCAGTTTTCCAGCACTAATGTTTGTATGTCAGTAAAGAAAGCAGTATATCATATCAGAGAGAGCTTATCATAATAAAAACATTTCAAAAGGCTGCCAGGTTCTGAGTGGAAAAACAAAGCGAGCTTGACAGTCAAAAATCTTCAGAAGAGCTGTAACGGGTTCTGTAAGAAAACATACGTCTCATTTCCTGATAAGGTTCCACAAAATGTCCCTGAGAATTTATTTAACGCAAAGAGGCATCACACCAAATACTGTGTAATACAATACAAATGCGGCGGCGCAGTGGTTAGCCAGAAGGTCCCGGGTTCGATGCCTGGGCTCGGGGCGTTTCTGTGTGGAGTTTGCATGTTCTCCCCGTGCTTGCGTGGGTTTCCTCCGGGTACTCTGGTTTCCTCCCACAGTCCAAAAACATGCACGGTAGTCTATGTCTAACTGGCTGTTCTGAATCGCCCTGGGGTGTGATGTCGCATGTGTGTTGTCCCTGCGGCTGAGATGGGTGTCAGCCTCCCCGCGACCCTAATGAGAATAAAGCGGCTTAGAAAATGAATGAAAGAATAAATGTTTAATGCAGGTTGTAGTATGTTTTCCATGTAAACAGACTGAATTTATTGAATTATTTTTAAAGACATCGTTTGCACATGCAAGACTTGTACACAGTACTTTATATTCACTGGAATTACATGCACTCATCTATTTATCCTAAAGTTTAGAACCACTCGCTACTTACTTAAAAATTTCCCGATCTCTCATCAGCGCCCGCACCCGGAAATTTACATTTACAGCATTTGGCAGACGCATTTATCCAGAGCGACTTACAGTTATCATTTTTATTCAACTGAGCAATTGAGGGTTAAGGGCCTTGCTCAAGGGCCCAACAGTGGTGATAGTAGGGATTGAACCACTGACCTTCGGATCAGTAACCCATCGCCTTAACTACTAACCACTGCCCCGGCGCCTCATCATATTTATTTACTTTTTAAATAAGAAAAAACCACACTCATAAGCATGAAATATACTCAACACCTTGAATGAACTTTCCTACACTCAGAGACTGTGAAGATGACTTTCCAGCGCTGGTGGTATAAACTCTTTTACCAAAATGATTGAGGACTACAATTCCCATTACACTTACAGGATAACCAACTGGACCTCATGTTAAACTGTGGTGAAGTTTCTGCTACATGGCTCGTATTTTATCTGGCTAAATAATAAGCCTATTTATGTGAGTTCTGAGTGTTATCCAGAGACGGAGAGAAGCTGGAGACTAAATGAGCACCCTGTCTGAATTAGTCTGTAAGAAAAAGCAGGGAACCCCAGACCAAAGAGTGGCGATAATGCGCTCGGGTCGATAGTCATAGTGTGGCTTTTAAACCCGAGCCTGCTAGTTCATACCCGGTCTCCTTAACGTGAAGCGACTAGGAGTTCAACTCATCCTGGATGGGATGCTGGTCCATCGCAGCTCACCTTCCCAGTATTTTTACTGGTACCCATTTATACTGCTGGGTGGACAGAGGCACACTTGTGGTTAAGACCTCGCCCAGGAGTCTAACATGGAGGGGGTATTACAAACAGAATTTAATTATAAAAATTCACTGAATTTTTTAAGATTTTAACATCAGAACTATTACTTGTATGAAAATTGAGAGATTTTTTTTTTTTTTTTTTTTTAGATTTTTAGTAAATTAAAGTGGTGACACCAAAATTGTAACTGCGGCGTCGTAAAAATCACGTAACGTTAACTTTTAAAAAATATAAATCCACAATTCTATGAACTGCATGGGAGCACATCACACAAGTTCTGTACAAACACTGAACTGATAACAAGGTATTAACTGGTCCAGTAAAATATAAACCTCATTTATCATTATTATAATGAGAATAATTCATTAGCGTATCTCACGTGGCATTACTGATTTTATGCATCTGCAGAAAATATCTTGGAGTTTATTTTTAAACAACAAATAACTCTTCATCCTAGACACTAATTTTATTTTTTATAAGGGAACATTTTCTATGGAATTGCTCTCATATATAAATATATATAACACACATATGTATACACACACACATTTTGGATGCATTCATGAGCTAAATCAAAATTTTAATAACAATCTGAACATCTGGGGGCAGACGTAGCCTAATGGTTAAAGAAGAATGGCTTTGGGACTGAAAGGTCGCTGGTTCGATTCCCGAACCAGCAGGAAAAATGTGTGGCAGTGGGGGAGTGAGCTGCACCTTCCCTTCCTCCACCTTCATGGCTGAAGTGCCCTTGAGCAAGGCACCTAACCCCCAACTGCTCTTCGGGCGCATTCCTATGCTCCGATTGTGTGTAACTTTGGAAGGGTTAAATGCAGAGGCAATAATTTCCCTTGCAGGATTAATACAGTATAGCAAAATATAAATAAATAAATAAACAAACAAATAAATAAAACCCATTAAAAATGTGAAGCCATACATGTTGACAATGCCACTATTGTGCAACCCCATCATTCTGATTACTGAGCATTCACGGAAATGCTACAGTCAGTCTCTGTCTGTCTCTCTCTCTCTCTCTCACACACACACACACACACACACACACACACACACACACACCTCAACACTTGTGAAGCCTCACACCCAAATCTGTTTTTGAAATACAATAAAAACACACAGTGTATTAAGATTAAAGTGAGGACTGAGCTTCTAGTTTTGGTATAAACATGGAGGAAAAAAAAGACTCACTTGCTGACGCTGCTCTGTGTGATTCACTCGAATAGCTAAGAATTAAATGGAATCCACCCAGTTCACACAAGTTGGGTTGATTATGGGTGTGTGGAGTCTGTCATAAACGCTACCCTGCACATTTTAAAAATAGCACGCAGTATGATTATATTTTTTTTAATAATAACTTTGAAACGAATTAAAGCATAAAGGTTGTACAGCAAAGCTTCATTAACACGACCCCATACGGGAGGGAGGGGGGGTGTAAGAGGAAGTGGTGTCATAGCGTGGACTGTGTAAGCACAAAAATTCCAGAAAAAAACTTTCATTCCTGTGTATGTGTGTAAGATGTGTAAAAAGTGGTGCAAAAAAAGGAAGAAAAAAAAAAAAGGAGGAAACTGGTCTTCGGTTCATTTACAGTAACGACTGATGAGTCTTAATCACAAAATCTTCAGATTTGTCCTGATTTATATCCTTCACAGCTATCGTACAAGAAATTAAACAAAAACACAAACATGCTGGAACCCGGCATCACATTATCGCCGTAGAAATCACAGAGGAAGGGGTGTTTTCTTGATGTGGCCTGCATGGATGGTCATCATGGTCAACAAAGGCTCATATTACTACAAACGGTCTGTTAAGCTTTATTATAAACACTTACTACAGGGCTCGCTGGTGGATACGAAAATTACATGTACAAACAGTACATAGGCGTTTTTTTTTTTTTGTTTTTTTTTAAATCATTGCTAGCAAGCAGTAACCTTTCTAAAAGCACTAAAGCATCACTTCCCTGAGAAGTCCTCTTAAACGCACTCTTCATTTTATTGTGCGCCGTGCGTCGTGTTTCCATTCTAGACGGAAAGAAAGTGTGAAACCTCTTTAGCCGCCCTCAAGAGAACACTCACTCACAGCTTAATCCTACTACTAGGGTCGCAGGGAGGCTGGAGCCTATCTCAGCCTAAGCAGCTCACTAGATCATCACAGGGCCAACACACTCATACCTAGGGGGCAGCAATGACCCTAACTAAAGTGCACGGCTTCGGACTAATGGAGAAAACCAGAGTAACCCGAGGAAACCCGGGCAAGCACGGGGTGAAACACGCGTGCAAACTCCACACACTCCAAACGCCTTCGGGACTCGAACCCGGGACCGTCTCGATATAAGGTGGATGCGCGAACCACTCCGCCACTGCACCGCCAACAAATAACCCCGACGTATACGTTTTTAACGGGACGTATAGGATGATTACCGAGGGCGTTTCTACACCTCCTTTTATAGTCGTGTAGTTTTTCCCTGGTTAGGAATAACTAGAAATAAACTGGATGCACAGGCAAGAAGCGTGGAACCGGAACCGGTGGCGTAGTGGTTATGGTGCAGGGATCCTGATCGTGAGGTCACGGGTTCAGATCCCTGTTAGACCCCCACTCCACCAGGGTACCGGTAAAAAAAATACCGAGAGGGTACCCTAGCGTCCCATCCAGGAGGAGCTGAACACTAAGCTCCGCCCTGACGAGCCTGGGTGCAAAACCTGAAAAAGGAAGGCACGAAGGCCTGTTACACCGTGAGTGTAGAGTTTATTGATCCGGTCAGGGTTCGGGGCACGAGCAGAGACCGGTACCCCTTTCTAATGGACACACAGTGCATTCCTGGGGTGTAGGACACATCCTGTGATCTGCTGCACTTATGCAATAAAGCCCTTTGGAAACAAGACACACCACTCACTGTGGGCTCCAGCGGTCACGTGACCCGAGATGGGTCAACGCTCGCGCAGCTGCGCCTGCGCAGATCGAGCAGTCAGTCAGTCAGGAGCAGCTTTATAAAATTATAGGCCAAGAGTGTGTTGTGTGTGAGAGAGAGATAGTAATTGTGTTTACACACAGAATTACGGTGTGTTTAAGAGATTAACGACACCGAACGTCGACACACAAACACAAGGCCTGTCGGGAACATTCTGGAAAGGATACAGGCACTTATGGCGTAGTTTTGTAACGCATACATGCTCAAACAACCAGCGTCAGAGCTGTGTAGGACATGGTGGGTGTTATCTGACACTTCAGACACGACTTGTGTACACAACAGGAAGAGAATAAAAACACTCACTCACCTAAAACAAAACAGCAGACAACGGTCACCGGCTTGTGGGCCATGGTTTCGGACAGCGGGGTTAATAATGCACGCGCAGAAGTCGAGATGGGTGACGAAGACTGTTCCCTGCACTGACAGCAGCGTAAACACCCCCCTCAGGAGTCACGCGCTCGAAGCCTGAACCGACGCTCTGTTTAAAAAAAAAAAATATCCGTCAGGTTTGCTTGTTAAATCCGTCTACTTTCCAGCTCCTCGGCGCTCGTCTGCTGGACTCGGTCAGGGGAACACAAAGAGCTGTGTGGAAGTGTTGGTCTTTGATGCGCGTGAATATCAACACCGGGAATGTTCTAGTCATGTGAGTCAGGCGAGTCGCCCACAGCACCGGTCACGTGGTCTCGAGCAACTTTTTTTTTTTTCCTTTTAACAAAACAACAAAAAAAAAAACACTACAAGCATATAATCAGCAACAGAGGAGGTTTTTTTTTTTTAATACATACAGTTTTGCTGTGTAACAAATCATTAATTTCAGGAAACGCTTAAGGCGCATACGTCATTCTGCGCAAAGCCTGCGTAACAATGAGGGCCTTAAACGCGCCGGTAATGCGCTCCTCACGCGCTGCTCCATATGCTCCAGAAACACTTCCACACAAGCAGAAGCACTGTCATGATGAGCAATCTGGCAAACAAGGCCCCAAATAATATAAAGGCCCCTTCTAATATAAATGTAGGATGTCTCAGTGTATTACATCTATGTAATGTTTCCAGTCGAGTTGTACAGAAACTCTAATGCAAAATATTTCCACTCCAATATCCACTGAAATATTACTAGTCTTCATCATCTTCTTCTTCCTCGTGGCCCGGGTTCGGGTCGCGGGGTCAGCAGCCTAAGCAGTGAGCAGGTCCAGCAGTGGACACCCATGCCTTCGGCTACCACCCAGCTCAGATTGCACCTGACACCTATAGCCCCTCCCACAGGTGGGACCCACGTCTTCTCTTCGGCCTGGGCCTGACCAGACGCTCGCCTTCAAGCCCCTCCCCCAGGCCTGGCTCCTGGATTTACCCCGTTAATCCATGTCCGGGCAAGGCGAAACTGTGTCCTAGAAATAATACTGCTAATAGAGAGAGTTCTTCTGAACCGCGCTCAGTCTGGACCTTCACCTAGGACCTGTTTGCCTTGGGTGACCTTACCAGGGGCATAATGCCCTCGACATCATAGCTCCCAGGATCATTAGGACACGCAAACCCCTCCACCACGATAAGGTGGCGATTCAAGGAGGCGATATTACTAGTCATAAAGGATTACATGTCATTCTAATGAAAAATATCTCGCCTGGGACCTTCCTGCTGTGAGGTGGACATGCTGTCCACTATGCCACCCAGAAAAATATCTTAAATTCTTTATCACATACAGTATAGGCTGTAGCCACCCAACCATCACATCCATATCTTCTTCAAACTATTGACACAAAGTCATAAGCACACGATTGCCGAGATTGTCTTTTTGTATGCTGGAGGATTAGTTTTCCTTCACTAGAAAGAAAAGGCCCGAACCTGTTCCAGCATGCAGCGTGTCCATGAAAACCTGATTTGCAAAAGCTTGGAGTGGAAGAGCTTGAGTTTCCTGCTCAGATCTCCGACCATCTCCCCACTGAACATTTTTAGGATAAACACAGACCTCCTTACACGAGAGTTACCTAACCTCACTACCATCCACCCTCCACAATCTACTGGAAAGCCTTACCAAGAGAAAAGGGGTTATGACGTAGGGCATGGTATAGTACTGTTTTTTTTTTTTTTTCCCCCGGTAATCACCCGAAGGCACGTGTTCAGCAAACACATATATACAGGTGTGATGAGGTGCCAACAAACCTTTGCCTGGATAACCTAATACCAGTTTTACAACATGGAACGGAAATAAGAGCCGAATCCACTTCTAAGTGTATTTGTAGTACAAATGGTATGTACACTACATGGCTGGCGCGGTGGTTTAGTGGTTAGCACATCCGCCTCACAGCAAGAAGATCCTGAGTTCGATTACTGGGCGTTTCTGCGTGGGTTTCTATGTTCTCGCTGTGCTCATGTGGGCTTCCCCCATGTTTCCTCCCAGTGTCCAAGGACATGCACATTAAGCTAATTAGCTGTTCCAAACTGCTCCTAGGTGCGAGTCTGTGTAGGCCTTGCGATGGTCTGGCAGGGTGTAACATGCTCAGGGTGTAACTTGCCTTTGCTCAGAGTCACCGGAATTAGATTCCAGTCTCCCTGCAACCCTAGTAGGATTAAACGGTTTGGCAAATGAATGAGTGAGTGACATTCTACATGAGAGCAGTGCAATCCGCTTGGTTCACTATCCTGAGTAAAAATAAAAAAATCCACTGAGCCTAATGTAATTATTTTAGTATATATTACACATAAGAAAAACAAACCAAATCTAGATTTTTATAGTTTATATTTTGCATATTTTAAGTATGGCAGATGAGCTCCATGAGCACAGCATGAGCACACTTGGTAATGCAGCTTTTAAAACTCTTTATAGAAAAAGTTTTAACATATATTACACAGAAACAAAATAAAAGAAAATGAAAACCATGCACTTCATGATGGAATCTTTAAAAACTGTGTTACTTTCATGTTTTCTGGGATGGTATTTTGTTGAATTTCGAGAATTCCAGAATCGGTGGCTGTGACAAACTGTTTGTTTGCCGTTTCAATTCAAGAATTATTCACTCAGGATAATGTCTATAGTCCCCCAGATAGCAAACCAATTAGAATGAGCGGTACTCATGTAGTATATACCAGTAATAATAATAATTATTATTATATATTTTTCATTTTCTAAGCCACTTAATCCTAATTAGGGTCACGGAGAGGCTCAGCTGACTCTGGGCGAGGGCAAAGTACAGCCTGGACAGCTCGCCAGGCCATCACAGATTATTATTATAATTATTATTATCATCATTTCTGATTGGTGAAAAGCCATAAAATAATTCTTGCTATTGCATCATTGCCATGCGATAACCAAGCTATTGCACTGCAGTGGGATAAGGTGAATTATTATTGCACTAGTGGCACGTGCGACACAGTAACATGACAGTCTATTCTGAAAATATTTTGAATGAATAATAAAACATTCTAGAATTCAGCTTTCATAGGATAGAGAGTCTTGGAGGGTCTTCACAACCCTTCGGCCAAATAATCCTCCATATCATACTTCACCTCGTTTAATAATTGCTTATTATCCACCCCGCAAATGACAAGGTCTAGATATGTTTGAATTTACCGTAACCATCTTGTTTTATTTTACTTTCTGTATTCTCCAGTGTAGTAGATACTAAAACAGTTATTCATCTCAGGGTTGGTGGATATCACATTCCGTCTTTGGGACCATTCAGCGATATCTACCTTGCCTTCGGTAAATAATTGTAATATATCCAAAACTGAGACGTTACGTGAAAGCATGGATATATCTTCAGTGGTGATTCGAGCAGTTTTCTGTAACGAGCTGTTACTTCTGGTTGGTAAGCCTTTCATTACTTCACAGGTCCATCATTCGTTCTTTTGAACTAAAAGCTGCTACTTAAAATTTGACCATGGACACCCAGATGGTGAGGCAGTAGGCATTTGACTTCACACCCTGATCCCGTAATTCGACCAAAAAGTAAACTAAAGCTGAATTAGCACTGTTGTGTCCGGTCCATTTCACCCTCATGACACTTTCTCCCTCTGTCATCGCTGCTCATGGCCTCCTGAAGGTCACACATATGACAGACAGTGTGTCACATGTTTTTTTTTTTTTTTTTTAAAGTGTGATATTATCACTTGTTTTCAACAAAACCACTTATTGCGTAATCTGGTTGAACTTAGGTTTTCCTGCTGTACTTATCAAACATTAATCAAACACTTAAGTAGTGCTCTGAGCTGTTAAGAGTCCATTCGCGTATCTCTCAGTCAGTATATTTTAACTAAATATAAAGGTTTTATGGTGAAGCCACCCCAGCTCACTGGCTAAGCCTCTCTCTCTCCCCATTTCGATTCAATTTTATTTCCAAGATCCATCACTGCATTCCATGTTTATTTAATAAGCCTGGGAAGTGAACTGTTCCCTTTAAAAGTCAGAAATAGTACAGGGGGACCTAATAAAACCTCCCACAAAAAAAAAGGTGAGAAGCTCGGCCATCCGGGAGGAGCTCGGAGTAGAACTGCTGCTACTGAATGTTGAGAGGAGCCAGTTGAGGTGGCTCGGGCAACTGAATAAAATGCCCCCCCCCGACCCGACCCCAGATCAAGCAGATGATGATGATAGGGGGAAAAATGGTTAAAGAGAAACAAATTATTATTTTCACACATGAAACTTCATTCAGTACAGTTTTTATTCATCACGTTTTAAAGATGATCCTCCAAAATGGTGGCCGTTGTTGTCTATACACGCTTGGGGGTGATTCCTGAAGGTTCATGGCTCGACGGGTCGTGTCGGGTGGAACAGCGGTGATCTCCTGCTGAAATAGCAACCTTAAGGGCTTCAAGAGTTCTGGGTTGATGAGAATGCACTCGTGATTTAAGGTAGCGGCACTGAAAGAAAATCACAAGAGGCGTGGTCAGGGGAACGGGCCGACCACCCAACATCGCCACGGTACGATATCACCTGACCCGGAAACATTTCCCTCAGCACTTCCAGTGACCTTCGAGCAGTGTGTACTCCATCGTGGCTCCATCTTACTGAGACCACACATCGAGTTCGTCAAGATCAAGGTGTTCAAGTTGGGGTTGGGTCACCAACAGACCTCAGCACCACCTCTCTCTCCTGCCTCACCAAGTTTCATGTGTGCAAATAACTTGATTGTTTTTTTTTTTTAATTACCTTCATAATGTGGGAGCTTTTTGGGTCACCCTGTATTTACAGGAGAGAACCTAGTGTTTAAGAGCCAAGTCAGAAGTACTTAACCCCTCCATTTCACAGCAACTTGAGATGTCCAGCACTTTCTCTTTACTTTGTCAACCACCTTTTTTTCAGGCAAGTGACAAACTGCTTCTTCAACAGATCGCTGCATAATTGATTACGGGATGAGGATACAGTCTGGGCAACACGAGTCCATCTAGTACAGATTTCTGATTCTCACATCCTCCCATCTCACATTCTTAGCCAATAAAAATCACAGATGAGACTCATCCAACAGTCAGGATTCAGCTTCGAGCCGAGCTGTGGTATGTGCCATCTAGATCTAGAAATTCCTGGACGCAGGACGCAGCGAGTCATGGTGTCACCAGGGTGGAGGGAATCCAGCACGTTTTAAATATTATCATTCTCCTATGAAATATCCTGTCTTAAATATCTTAGTGACGAGGACGTAAAAGTAAATGGTCATCAGAGATTTAATGCTTTCATTCATTCATTTTCTAAGCCGCTTACCCCTAATTAGGGTCGCGGGGAGGCTGGCGCCCATCTCGGCCAACTCTGGGCGAGGGCGGGGTACACCCTGGATGACCCGCCAGGCCATTACAGGGCCAACACACTCACAACCATTCACTCTCACACCTAGGGACAATTTGAAACAGCCAATTAGCCTACTGTGCATGTTTTTGGACTCTGGAAGGAAACCGCAGTACCCGGAGGAAACCCATGCAAGCATACAAACTCCACACAGAAACGCCCCAAGCCTGGGAAACGAAATCAGTACGTACTAACCACTACGCAGCCAGATTTAATACATTCTTAACTTTATAGAAGTACAATAATTTTTTTTTTGCACGCGGTGGTGTTTGACGCAACACTGGTAGCTGAAATATTGTAAGTAAAAATGGTTGAATCGATGTCTGCCTGTGTTTAAAAGGAACACATCCTTATACGCTACAAATGGGAAGAGCCAGAGAGGTTAGTCAGAATATTTTTAGTGGTGAATTAGAAGGAAAAAAAAAAAAAAATCTAGCACACCCATATTCACACAACACACACACACACACACACGCACAAAAATGTGCTTTGCAGAGTCTTACAAAAATCGACCATTTAGTTCCTTGTAGCCTTTTTTCAGTGCGTGAAACCTAGAGAACATGTGACAGAATCCAATCTCGCAGTATGTATCTGTGTGTTAGTGAAGCTTTCGCGAGTAAAACGCTTGGTTTATTAACATTCTCATAGCCTGAGTGAAGATGGTCAAAAACCCTGATGCTAACACCACCTGCTGCTATTCTTAACTAAACACACCTCCATTCTCCGGCAAAATCTGACAGATCAGCAGTCAGAACGGCTACGATATCAACTAAACTATTAGCGTATGTGAGAGACATAAAAAGAGAAGACTGACTACCCAAACAAAAACAACAAACAAACAAACAAAAACAAGTAAGAAATAAACAAAGTGCTTGTTTGTGGAACTCATCCGCTGATCATTGTCCTGGTGCGATCCTCCCGACGTCACACTTTTAACACCACCGCTTGAAAAAGTACAGTAAGGCCCCATGCCAACCCTAGTCACTCTATTGGTGGGCAAAATAAGGGTCCTTAAAGGGTGGCTCACGGGCTGTCGTAGACCACACAGCCCAGGAAAGGGCAGATCTCAGATCAGTGGCTGTGCCTCCGGACCGGATCTCAGGCAACGTAATGATACTGGTTGGGGCTCTCTTTGTCTCTCTCCATGTAGTCTCGGTCAATCAGGGACTCGATTCTCTTCTTCAGGTCACCTGGCTGTGAGAGGAAGTGAGAGACACGGAACGGGAGGTCATTTATTAACTGCTGCACTGAGGACTGGATTCAATGATCATCAAGTACAAACCTGTTCTTTATAGGATGACAAAGAGCAGACAAAATAAACATCATACATAAAGATAATTTGGTTTAATGACCTGAGGATCTAATTATTAATACAGCTGTGTTGCTCATGATAGACTCAGATTCTTGTGGACTGACGGGAGTAAAACCTGGTGGTGTCGCTTGCTGTTGCAGCTCATCCACCACAAAGGATGTATGACCCCTGCCACACATTGACTATTTAGCCAGTGTTTGAAAAATTTGTTGAACATGCTAGCATATGTCGAATAAGTCAGGGGAAGGGTTTGTGTAAGTTAACAGCACGCTGGTATAAGTTTCGACGTATGCTAGCGTATGGTAGCTAAGTTATGCGATCGTTCACACACATTATTTGTAAGTTACTCACAAGTTGAATATAATGTCTAGCGTATTTTGAACCTACGCATCACTTATACCAATGAATACCAGGCGTGTTGGAAGCGTTCGCAACTTATGACCGAGTCTAACCTAAACAGCAGTGTACCCCCGACGATCTATACCTACGTGTTCATGTCTCCACTTGGACTTCATGGCTGGCATGCACGGGTTTAATAATTGTGTGTGTAGCGTTCTCACCCGCATTTGCTTTATTTATTTGCTAGAGGCATCTCAGGAGATTTAAACCAGACAGGATGCACCCGAGCTCAGTTTGGAGGCCAGTTTAGCCTAAAGTGTAAATATTCAGCTAAAAGCTTACAATAATTCTTTGTTTCTTCAAATTTGCATTTGACACCTTGAGCTTTGCAGTTTTTCTAACTTGTCCGTGGTTTGCCAATTGATGCTGGAGTAGATTTGCAAAATTGACGCCTGTCAAGGCCTTTTTCCGCAGTTCAGCGCGAGTCTGATAGTCTTTATGGCCGTCACACGGCTCCGACGCCAGGAGAGACCATGCTAATGTATTTGTTTTCCCAACGAGACGGAGCCCCTCCCCACTTTGACAGGTTAGTGAGAGATTTCCTGAGCATCAAGGTTTCCTGAACGACTGAAATGGGCTCCGCGCTGCACACCTTTTTCCTGTGGGGCTTTATCAAGAGCGAGGTGTATACCACCAAACTCTGTGACGTGTCACAGCTTGAGGAAAGAATCCGTGATGCTGCAACATGATGAAGTGGTGCTGCAAAGCGCCGGAGAGGCCTGCATCCGAAGGTGGCTAAAGGTTGTCGAAAACGGAGGCGCTCACGTGGAGGTATACAGCTAGACTTCAAGACGCTAGACCGTGATGGGAAGTCAAGCAAGTGAAACTGCAATGATTCCTTTGTTGATATTAAAAATATTAATGCACTCAGTTCTTGTGTCATTTTTAGGAATTTATTAAAAGTGTATAGTGACTTTTGGGACACCCGGTATATCTAAAAATGTCCAAAAACACACTTTTTGTAAACGTATGCAGATTCATTTCTTCATTCTAGAAGCCGCGGGGAGGCCGGTGCCTATCTCAGCCGACTCTGAACGAAGTCGGGGTACACCCTGAACAGCTCGCCAGGCAGCACCATTACAACCATTCACACCTAGGGGCGATTTGGAACAGCCAATTAGACTAATGTGCATGTTTTTGGACTGTGGGAGGAAACTGGAGTACCCAGAGGAAACCTACACAAGCACGGGGAGAACATGCAAACTCCACACAGAAATGGAATGGAATCGAACACAGGGACCTTCTTAGTGTGAGGAGGACCTGCTAACCACTGCGCCACCGTGCCGCCTGTATGTCGATGAATGGTCATTAATGGTACACAATCCATTCGAAATGAAATTATTAACACTATAAAGTGTCCTACACATAAAGTTGTGGTGAGAGCGGTACCTTCACAGGAAATTTGAGCTGGTTGTAGAGTTCGGACACCAGCAGATTATGGCTGAGAGTCTTTCTCATCTTCATGATCCTCACCACTGCGGCATCGATCTGGTACTGCCTGTCCTGGAAGACTCGCTCTGTGGTGCTCACCTGCTCCTCTACCTGCAGGGAACAAAACACAAGGCAAAACTGATACTAGTCATCGAAGCAAACGGGACACTCCACATGTAGAACAGACCTCCAGGCATAAGGGGCATGCAGTTAAAGTAAAATAACCAGCCTGATGCAAAGTGAAGTTACTGTTACCTGCGTGAGGAAACTTGAAGCCCTTTGATCTGAAAACTTACAGCTTTACCCCTGATTCATACAAAACTCTGACAATAAAGAGTCCTGCTAAAAAATACACACAAAAACACATCCTTCTATCCGCCCTTCCTTCCTTCCCTCCATCCATCGCCGCTTATCCGGGCAGTTTGAGCAGAGATCCCCCGGCCTCCCTCTCCCTGGCCACCACCAGAAGCTCTACCAGGAGAACACTGAGATTGTAGTCCTGCTCCAGGGTCTCTCCTTAGATGGAAGGACATGCCAGAAATTTCTCATTTCCACTGTCTGCTCCCGTAATCGAACTCATTCGGTCACTACCCACAGCTTGTAGTCATAAGTAAACGTAGGAACATAAACGACTTGGCTTTTTGGCTCAGCTCTCTCTTCACCATGACTAACCGGTATGGCGTCCACACCATTGCAAACGCCACACCAATCGACCCGTCAGCAGTACCTCCTGCTCCATGCTTCCCTCATTCTTGAACAAGACCCCGAGATATTTAAACTCCGCCATTTGAACCACAACTCCTCCTCAACCCCGACAGTGAGCAGGCAATTATGGTATCTCACATAGAAAAGGGATACCGGGGACCCTGCCCTGTAGCTATGCCTGGCGGAGGAAGTTGTTGGCGAGTTTCTAGTGGTGGGGCCAATCGGGGTTCATCACAAAAGGGCTACACAGGTCCCTCCTGTGGGCCTACCACTGGAAGAACAGGCCATAGGGGTCCAGTGATATGTGGACTGGGCCCCGCCTACAGCTGCAGCCTGATCCACATAGCACTGGACCCCTATGACCTGTTCTTCCAGTGGTAGACACACAGGAAGAAACAGTAGGTTTGATTTTTGGCCTAAACAAGGAAAGCGGAGAAAACGTGTGACTCCATTTTAGTGAAACAGAGAATGAGAATGTTTTCATGATTCATTTAAAGGAGCAGTTTAGCAAAACACCTGGTGACGAAACAGAAAACTAACCTTCCAGAAATGCAATCTTTTAAGTAATGAACTCATAACCCTACTTGTTTCACGGTCTCATCTTCTTACTCTAGAGCAGGTCTGTCATAAAAAAAAATCATAACCAAAAGACTACGTTTGTGATGCTGGGAATGTTGTAAACAGTCCGATAGCTAATCAGTAACTGTACTGATAACATTCCAGCCTGGAGCAATAACACACAGCATGCATTATAAAACAGTAACAACACCACACATTCCAACTCATGACACAGTTATAGCGAAGCTCCGAGCGGCGCAAGCGGAGCCCCATACTTAAGAGAAATGGGTGTAGCATCAATCTGATGTTTTGTGACGCGAACATTGTGTTCGTTTGTGTACACGTGGGAACCCTGTGGTGATATTTTTCATGATGGTATATAACCGTTTTAATGGGATATTACCTAAGGATAAACATTATAAACACTAACAATCCTCATAACACAGCAGGAAATGTTACAAAAAAAAAAAAAAAAGATGATCAAAGAAGAGATGCAACAGTTTGGACTGATGGTGATATACAGAGAACACCTACCGTCTCCTTCATCTGAATCTGGTTGATTTTGATGCGGAACAGTTTATGTTTAAAGTCATTGTTGAAATTGAAGCGGTCTCCGTCCTCCACGTCTTTCCCTTTAGGATTTTTATTAAGTACGCGAGCTTTCCCACATGCCAGGGACTGTAGCGTGCGTCTCAGCTCACTGTCCTCTGAGGGAACAACAAAACAACTCACTGATCTCAAACTGAAATCATTACGCTTCATCCAGGAAAAGTACATCACTGTTTTATATACAGGGACTCAAGTAACCCTGGGTTTACACTGAGGCCACGATGTCCGCGATCTCCACAGTTCAAAAAGGTGTGGAGCTCCATGATTTATGAGCACGCTTGGAGCACAACTGGGGTATAAAAAGGAGGCAGGGTGCATCCAAGGGATAAAACTTGAAGGAATCCTGTTTCCAAGTTCATGAAGATCCCCTACGATGGTGCACTGATGTCTGTTACACTCTGTTAAAGTCTACTGCGCTCTACCACTACGATTCTACCAAGTTCCACCGAGATCATCACAATTCCACCAAGTTCCCCCAAGATCATCACGATTCCACCCAGTTCCCTCAAAATCATCACGATTCCACCCAGTTCCCTCAAAATCATCACGAATCCACCAAAATCATCACAATTCCACCAAGTTCCTCCAAGATCATCACGATTCCACCAAGTTCCCTCGAGATCATCACGATTCCACCAAGTTCCCTTAAGATCATCACAAATCCACCAAGTTCCCCCAAGATCATCACGATTCCACCCAGCTCCCCCAAGATCATCACGATTCCACCCAGCTCCCCCAAGATCATCACGATTCCACCAAGTTCCCAAGATCATCATGATTTCACCAAGTTCCCCCAAGATCATCACAAATCCACCAAGTTCCCTCAAGATCATCACGATTCCACCCAGTTCCCCCAAGATCATTCCACCCCG